>JAODAL010005344.1:0-144829 GCA_025379985.1 Phyllomedusa bahiana | reverse complement strand
AAAAAACCTGGCCCTGGAACGGGGGCCCCCCCCAAAAGGGGGGGGGGGGGGGAAAGGAACCCAAAAGCGCATAGCAGCCTACTACAACTTGTCAGTAACAGGTTACTGCGTAACGGGTTTTTTCCCCCCACCGAAGCCAGAATGCGGTGGCAGTAGCCCTAGTGCAGCCCATGCGACCACCTAGGGTCGTTCTGCCACAATATAATTATTTTATATATTATTATATATATATATATATATATATATATATATATATACACACACACACACACAACCACACACACACACACAACTATACATATATATTCAGAAGAAGCTAAGGCACTCCAGAATATATATATAAGCAAAGAAGAGTATACTCCCCTGAAGTACAGTGTCCTTGCAATGGCAGCTTGAGAAAGGCCCTAAAGGAGCACTTTCAGGGGAGTATGTCATTACCCTTTTTTTACATACTAAATACTTTTTGGACATGCTGTTGCATGAAATTTCTGTGTGGGACCCATACATGAAAGGCACTGGAAGTGATGAACAAAACGTTATTTACTCTAACATCATAGTACAAATGAAAATGCTAATTTATCTCATAAAAAAAGCTTTAGCAGCTCCATTGACAAAACATTATGGCTTTATCATGTTTTTATCATGAAATAAACACATGATTTTTTTAAGTAGCTGTTATGATATATGGTTTGAGAATGGGCCTGTAAAAAGGGATGGGGTCTGAAAAGTGAGGGTGTGGTCTGTAAAAAGAGGCGGCAAACTTAGGGACAGCCCCAAGCAGCAAAAACTGTTGCTGCATTTACTAATACATTTAAACACCACTTGTGTCCACATTTATAGAGGATATCTTATGGTGTTTTCCTGTGATCCCTCGTCCACTCTTGGCCCAGTAGAATGTGTTACTGAAATACATATACATATCTTCAAACATTGATAGCAAATCCTATGCATATGCCATGATTATGGCAATACCCAATTTATATAGCTTTTTTATGTTTTACCACTTTAAAAAAAAATATTTATACATCGCTATCTTCTGATAGCTCTAACGTTTTTATTTTTCCAGACAAAGCTGTGTAAGGCGTTTTTTTTGCAGGATGAAGTAACGTTTTTATTGGTACCACTTTGGTGTTTATATAACTTTTTTATTCTTTTTACTCCAGTGGGATGAATGAAAATCGCAATTCATTGACTGTTTTTTGATGGTTTTTAGGTTTCTTTCATGGTGTGCATTGTGTGGGTCAAATAACATGATAAATTTATAGGCTACATCATTATGCACACAGAGATACCAAATTGTGGGGCGATTGGCGTTTGTAAGGGGGAAAAGGGGTGTACATATTTTGATTTTATTTTTTTGTGTTTGTGTATTCCTTTTTTTTCTTTTTCTTTTTAATATTTTTTTTAAGGAAACTTGACTCAATGATCTTTGAATCACTGTTACATTGCATAGCAGTACTGCTATGTATTATTACTGCCCTCGTCAAGCCCTCAAGAGGTGCCAATGAAGAGGGAGCTCCCTCCCTCTGTCTTCTCCTTAGCTGATCGACTGCAGCAACTAAGGGGTCAATCGCCGTGTCCAGAGTGAGCTCCGGTTATTAGCGACTGAGCATGGGGTGAGCTATAACATACAGCTGGTTCCATGCTCCAAACTTGCAGTTTCCGCTTATGAGTCCGCATGATGTCCATGACCTACCCATATGTCTATTTGAGATAACACCTTCCCCACCAGGACTTATAGGTACTTCCAATGTAGGTAAGGGGTTAAAATATCTGGGCAATCCACAATTGACTCTGCAAGAATGTTCTTGATCTTTGCAAAGTTTGCAGTTGTATGGAAATCGGAAGTTGAGATCAATGTGTCAGAAACAAGTAGACTCTCCAGAGAGAAGGCAGGGATGGTATATTATAGTTTCTTACTTCTGATCGCTACATATTCACTGCCTAATGAGAGCTATATATTCAGTTTAGCAGGCAGCCTGCATGTGATTGCTGGTTCCAGGTAACTTGCAGGAATAGCTAGGTCTTATCAGATCAGCTCTGCAGTGTACATCAGGAAGCTGTATGCCCCCTGTAACTGGGGCTACTATATCAGTAATAGAAAGAAAAAATATATATTTATGTATTGTGGGAATATAGTGGGAATAGTGGGAGAACAATGTGTGAAGTAAATCTAGAAATGGAAAAAGAACAAAACAAAAGAAATTGTTCAAAAAACACTGAAACCTCAAGCCAAAACTTTTACTCTCACCCTGCATAACAATGCATAACAATAACTGTAAGGAAAAAGGGACACATTTTAAAAGTAAAAAAAGAAAAAAATGAAGAACAGATTAATTTTTACAATTTCCTTGATGTTCTAAAAAAAATTGAATGTACAAAATACGTAAAAGTAAAGAAATTTCTATAAATATAGAATTCAACATGCACTTTGGAATTATCTGTGTGAACCTTATTCACCATATTCACCCTTTTTTGCTGGATTTTTCTATTTTTTGATTACTACAATTTTGATTCTGTTGCTCTTTAAAAACATGTTCTTTATGTCATTTTGTCTTGTTGATTACTATGCACTTATCCCCATTTTTATCTGTATTGATAGCCTTTTTTTACTATAACTGTTTTTATTTAATTTTTTGGGTCATAAGGATATTTCTAATGGTAAGGTTTGTGTAGCAATACAGACTTTAGAGGCTGAATATGTAAAAAAAAAAACATTAATCACACATAGACTTCCATATACAGTGCTTCAGTTTCTTATTATTCAGATATCAATAAATAGAACCTGTTTGTACGTCTTTCCATTGTAAGTCCTTTCTTTAGTAGATAACATCCATATTATGAGCTTTAATTTTCAAAGCATCAGGTGTGCTAAACAGCTCTACAAATTAAAGGTTAACATTAAATTAAATGTTATAGACTAAAGAAAGGACTTACAATGGACAGATGTACAAACAGGTTCTAATTTTTTAATACTTTTACTAATATGGTTAAATAAAAAGGATTGTGTATATTTATTGATATATGAATAATAATAAGAGGTCATGAAATATCCTAACACTGTACCAATATGAAAAATAAGAAGGGCAGTCATACCACAGTTCTTTTACAGAATTGAAAAGCTAGAATTTAGGCTTTGCCCTTTCTGATGACTTACTAAATAATGTGCTATGGAAATAAGTGTGACTCAACTAGCACTGCATAATATATGTAATGTGTAATTTAGCAAGCTTCTAATATAAATACATGTGTGCCATCACGGGATATGAGAAAGATTAAACGATAACTACTAGTCACTGTCTTCATTTTAAAATTTAGAAACTAAGTAGTGTAAAAAAAACAAAAGTAAGTGATGGAATACAACAATAGCTTTAAATACTTTTTTAATATTCTTTTGCTTGTTTTCAAATCAATGACTGCATGGTTGTCAAATGATAGCCTAATCTCGTTTCCAAAATGATACCAGTATATAATGCTTGAATTTTATTTCTTAACATAACCTACATAACAAACTGTTTAGTACATAATAAGTAATCTATTACATTTTATTCATAATACACTGGGGAATAAAAAAAAATATTTTTTTATGCCTACAAATTGTGACCTTATTCTGAGTATTTGAGTGCTGCAGAGTTGAAAAATCCCATCCATTTTGTTCTGGCAGCTCTAGTTTGAGATGTTGATTACATGATTCTACATGGTTCTTGTGATTAATCTGTTTATATATGTAGAGTAGATGAATAGAATTGAATTTGCTCCTGCACATTCATGTTTTTGTTTGCTTGTGTTCTTTACATGTTCTAAAATTAATGTCTTTCTGTTTCACATGAATTTCCAACATTTCTTTAGTACAATACAGAGTGACCACTACTTTCAGTAGCAGATACTTGGTAAGGCGGCAATGCCAGATCTCTAAAACTAGAGCTTATAGGGGAAAATTGGTGTCATTTTCAGAAACAGCGCCACAAACATACTCAAAAATGGTTCCAACTTTTAAGACACCAAAATGAGTGTTTCCTAGAGTTATCATACAGTGCATGGTGCTATATAGTATCCTAATAATTTTGATATACAGTGTCATGTATTGTGTTAATAAAAAAATATCTGGTAGTGTAGGATTTTTTAGGAGTAATGAAATTCTCTAGACCACACTTAAACCTGTGGACAATGAGCTCACAGCACCCACCAACAGGTATTGTAACCTGGGCAAACAGTCTGCAAGCTTTTATTTTTTCTACATTTCAATCTCAGACTCTAAAGGGGTTTTCCCATCTGACAGTGTCCTACCTATTCCTAGATATACCCTTTTACATGGGCTGCACTTGACAACACTTTTAATATTAACATTAACACTTTTAATATTAACATTCCTATTACTAAGTGGCAAAGGGTACTCTGCCAAACCAATAACCTCAAGAAGGCAGAAACACCACAATGTTTCTAGGGTTGGCCTTTCCATAATTTCTGGGAACAGAATCTGGCACTGGGCACACAGGTATACCTCACATACATTGTGAGGTGAAGTACTTGATGATTTCTTTTTTCTCAGAAAAAATAATGCACCCCATGGGTGGTCCTGTGCAGTATCAATATAGATGATATTATATAGACATAATTAGCAGCAACTCCACTATTAAGTCAGTACTGCCTTGCTGCTGTCAGGGGCCCAGATCAAATTAAAAAGGGGCCTGTTGCCACCCCCACTTTCCTACAGGTACATTTATCTGCTCAGTGGGGTGGGGGTCATAATTTCAAGGGGCATTGGGAGGTCATCAACAATTTAATGGAGCATGATATGGTACAAGATAAGAACTAGTATAGGGTGGAGGCACAGATACTTTGGTTGTATGGGGCCCTGATATTCCTGATGGCAATCCTGAATAGCATCATTGCATTGGATCAGCACTGGTGTTAGATAGTAGATAGTAGAAGCAGCAGCAGTGTCTTTTTGCCTCTCTCTTGAAACAGCAGCAGCTTCCTCCTCCACCTATTCTTTCATCACCCCTCTCGATTGATATTAATAGTTAGTAAACTGATCTCTTCAAAGGCTGATATTTTGTCTCATCACTGCCTCACTGAGGTTGGATTTTACCAGTGAATTGAGAGTGATCGGTTAATCCGTTACAGTGAAGGGAAAAGGGGGGTGCTTCACAGGTGTAAGGCTATGTCTATACAACTTATGTTAAAATGCCATTGAAATTCCGACGGTATTTTAACATCGCCGTACCACAGTTTTTGCCAATGGTTTACGCTAAAAATATTTGGATTTGCCACCGCCCAGTACATTGACTGTACGAGAGTCCAACGGGAATCCGCCAAACATGTTCTATTTTCTGGAACAGGCCGGCGGTTTACAAATCCAACAGTAGAAAATCTGTGCTGTGTAGGCTACAGCACGGATTTTCGATTGCAGGCTATGGGGCACTGGTTACAGTCAGATTTTCGGCAGATTCAGTATTTAGAATCCGCCAAAAATCTAACCAGAAAGCACTGCTGTGTAGACATAGCCTAAGGAACTGTATAAAGGTTCATGAACATCCATTTTGTAAGTAGCCTCATAGCCAGTTTCTCAAATATTTACACCTCTGTTTGCTTCCTTTTATGAGACGTTGTTTTAGTCGATCTTCGTCCTGGGTTGGCAAAAAAAAAACACCTCTACCTCTCGTAAGTTTGGCCAATTTTACCACTGTTGAGAATGACAGTATTTATACTAATGTAGCTGATGTATCTAGTATATTTTAGTACTGTTGTCTTTTTGACCTTTTCGACCTGGGGGTGCATACCATATTGTATGTTTCATGTTAAACTGCTGAATTAAAATTATCTGTAGAAATACAAATGTCTTATGAGCCCTGTCCTTCTTGTGGACTAGATGTAAGATACGATTTATAGAAGCCATATGTTACCAGAAGTATGCACATTTTGGAGAATAGCTATATGCCATTTTATAACAATTAACCATCTGTTTAAAATGCTAGTAGGGATTGATAAAATCTCTGTAGAAACAGAACAAACATTGAGAATATTTTCTCTGCCAAATGCTGATGAATAGTTATCTCAGTGCAACTTGTCGTTGTGTAACTTGTTGTGATGCTGTATAATAAATGGCACAGAAATCTTTGGTATTACAAAATGAAAGCTTGAGAGACAGACAGACAGTTAGATAGATAGATAGATAGATAGATAGATAGATACTAAAAACGTGTTACCATGGCAGATTTTGACATGAAAAGCATCTGCATGGAAAAGCATCCCAGTATACTGGGAATCCGTACCATATAAATTGATATTTTTGTCATGTGAATTTTGAAATCCACCTTGCAGAAAATTCCATGTCGATTCCTTTTGGAATAAGAAACATGTGGTTTATTATGTGCAGTTTGTGCTAGGAAACTGCATAAAAAAAAAAGGGAGCAACATAGATTGAATGGGTAAAGTTAACTGTAAAAACAGCATCTAACAGTGGCGAAGTTAAGGCGGAATAACTGATAGCTAGAGATGGGCGAATCGATTCTAACGAAGTGGAATTCGTTTAGAATTTCAGGAAAACTTCGGTTCTGAACGAAGTCGAAGTTTGGGGGACTTCGGTGAACGAAGCGTGCTTTTGATTGATAAAAATGGCCCGGGGAGCACATGGCGTTACATGGGCAAAGCATTCTGGGGAGAAGAAAAGGGCATAGCCTGCATGACATGTGCAGAGATGAAGCCAAACGGAGACCGGCGGGATTCTGTGACGTCACCGCACTATATAAGTCCGGGCGCGACGGGAGCTCATAACCCGCTCTCACTGTACTGATTAGGAAGTTTAGCTTGGCTGCTTGTAATACTCTTACTGAAGAACTGATTTTATACAGCGATTTTTGGGGGTCTCAGCTTTGTCCAAAGACTGCTTCCTTAACGTTCTATTTCTGATTTTGTGGGGTTTGGATCTGAAGTCCAGTGTGCGTCCAATGCAGCTGCATATACATTTTAATGCTATCTGCTCACAGCACATTGATATCCAAGGGGGATCTAAGCCTGTTCCTGTTGTATTCATTTAAAAAACAGCGTTTTTTTCAATACAAATACCACTTCATTTTTGCTGCTCAATTCTTTTGCGCAATTTACAAACCAGGGGTAATTAAGCGTTGTTCTGCTGTTGTGGTCACTAAAAAAAACCTTCTTTTTTACCGCCAAAAAATTTAATTTTTTTTGTAGCCTAATTCACAAACGAAGGTTAATTACAAATTTTTTCTTTGTTGTTGGCGTAAAAAAAAACCGCATTGTAACACGCAAAAGTGTTTTTGTGGTTGCTCAATTTCTTTTCGCAATTTACATCCAGGGGTTAATTAACGTTTTTTTTTTTGTGTGGTGACCCAAAAAAAAACGCTTTTCACCCCCCCAAAAAATTTTTTTTCCCGTCCAATTCCCAAAAAGAAGGTTTAAATTCAAATTTTTTCTCTTGTTGTGTAGCGTAAAATCACACCTTGTAACACGCTACAAAGCTCGTAGTTTGGGTTGCTCAAAAATTGTTTGGCGCAATTTACATCCCGGGGTTAATTAAAGCGTTTTTTTTCTGCTGTGGTACTAAAATAAACCATCTTTCACCGCCAAAAATAATTTTTCCTGTAGCATAATTCACAAGCGAAGGTTAATTAAAATTTTTTCTTTGTTGTGTAGCATAGAAAACACCCCATTGTACACGCTACAAAAGTCGTAGTTTTTTGTTGCTCATTGTTTGCCGAAATTTTTTAACCCAGGGGTTTAAAATTTTAACCGTTTTTTTTCTGCTGGGGGGTCAAAAAAAAACCGTTTTTCCCCGCCAAAAAAATCATTTTTCCTGCGGGCCTAATTCACAAGCGAAGGTTAATTAAAATTTTTTTCCCCTTTGTTGTGTAGCGTAAAAAAAAACCCATTTAACACGCAAACAAAGCTCGTATTTTTTGGGTTTGTAATTTTTTGCGAAATTTACATCCAGGGGTTAATTAAGCTTGTTCTGCAGTTTGTACCAGAAAAGAAATTTGTTTTTCACCGCCACAGAAGAAATTTGTAGATAATTCAAATCCGAATTTTTAATTAACCTTTTGTGCTTTTATATTCAGTAAAAACATAGATTTTTTTAAACGCACATAAAAGGGCAATTTTTCCTGCCCATTTGTGGGCCCCAATTTATACCAGGGGGTTCCCCAACTTTTTAGTGGGTTAATTTTTGAGTAAAATACAGGGTGTGTATTAAAAACAGATTCTTCATCAAACAGTGCTGTACTTTTTTAGAACAAACAGTATGTCAGACGGAGGGAGTTTTCCCCTGCGAGTGGCGAGGCACAAAATTCCGGACAGGCCCAGGTCGCAGACAGCAAGGGGAAAGTCGCAGCAGGGGTCACTCGGGGGGCCACAAAAGCCCGCTGCATCTAGCGGCCAGTGCTGACAGCAACCCCAGGGGTTTTTTGATTGGTTGACGAGGTCATCCATTCCCTCCCGATGAAAATCGACAACCCCCGCCAAGAATCGGGGGATCGTCAGAACAACCCTTTTTGGCATGGGCCCCCGGGGGCGGGTTTAGTGGCCCTCACCTGCCTCAACCCCGCCTCTGTCCCCTCCCGGTTCCCCTCAGCCAGAGACACTAAGTGTCTGGCTCAGCGCCACTTATAGCATGATGAACAATTTGAGGGGGGGCAGTCAGCAGCACTTGCACGAAGAAATGGGGGGCCCTATCCCCTCTTCTTGCGTAGGGGGCAAAAATATTGATGTTGAAGTGGGATGGGGTCATGTTGTGAGGGGGCAGCCCCCTGCAACCAAGACCCGGGGATGAGGACACTTACGATGAAACACAAAAAGATGATGAGTAGCCACCGCACTTTGGGGGCGGGGGAGGGAAGGGGTTTTTCATCGTCAGGAAAGAGGTGTCGCTTCGGCCGGGGAGCCGCAGCCCCAAGTGGGTTTTGTGGCCCCTGAGTCAGCAGGTACAGCAGTGGAGGTTGGGAGCCAAACGGGCCACGGGGTAAAAAACCCGCTTCCCAGGTCCAAGAAATTTAGCGGCACGGGGGCCCTCTGCCGAGGGGCCCAAGGGGCCCCGGGCATTTGTTAAACTCGGGTGGGGGCCCGGGTTGGGGGAGGGGTAAAATCAGCTCTCAGCGGGGTTTGTGGCAGTTCTTTGCTAAACCCAGGGAGCCGAAAAATGGGTTTATGTAGAATTTGGGGGCAGAAAGTGAAGGTGGCCGGGGGAGGGGGGTTCCCTTTGGGCAAAAGGGTTTTCTCTGGGAAAACATCCCGGGGTTGGGCTGGGAAGGGGAGAAATTGGCCCAGATGTGGGGGGGCCATCCTTCCGCCGCAGAAGCAACCCCCAAAGCGGGCCCCAATTGGCACGAATGCCTTTTCCCCCAAGTCAAGGCTCCACCACTCTCTCCCAGGGGGGAGCGGGTTTCTCTTTGACATCATCCCCCAGCCGATGCTCCTCCCTCCTAAATACTCTTGGGGGGCCAGCAGTCGTTCAGCGAGGCGATTGCAAGAGCCCAAACTTTTATCCCGCCCCCAACCTTTCCAAAGGGTTTGGGGGAAAGGACCGTGCTCCTATCCAAGTTGTTTGGTTACTGCAGCCCCTCCCTTTCCCAAATTTGGTGGACTTTTTTGCCCTTTTCAGAACTAAGGGCCCCTTTGTGGGGGGAGCCGGGGAATTTGGGAGTTCCGGGCCCATAATTTTTTTTTTAAAAAAGGGCCCGTCCCCAGAACTTCAAAAATATGTAGAACATAAAGGGGGGCCAAAGCCCTTTGGCTTATCGGTTTGTTCCCAAAGGGTTTGGCATTTGGCCAGCGGGACTTTTTGGAGCTGTAACTCCGGGGTCGGGGGTTTTGTGCATGCCCTTTTTTTCGGCCCCTTGGGGAATGGTAGGGGACAGCCGAAATAGTCTCCTTTCCGGCCAGGGTTGCTTTTTCGGGTTCCCCCTTTATTGGACTCTCGCAAAGGGGCCCCAAAAGGGGTTGCCCTTTTTCCCCAAAGCTGTGGAGGGAAGACAAACTAAAATTTTACTATAGGGGAAACCCCTCCGTAGTCATTTGGGGCCCCTCCCTATTTTTTGGATCGTCCCCCCTCTGAAAAGGGTTTTGCCCGGGGGGTTTTCAGCCTAAATGTATTTATTTTCCCGGGCGGCGGGCGGGGGGAAAGGGGGGGGGGGGCGGGATTAGGAGCCGTACCAGTTTCCATTTCAGCAGCAACCAAAGGCCCGGGAGTCACGAGGGACCCCAAATTTTCCCCCCTTTCCCCCCCTTTAGTGAGGAGGGTACTCGCCCCCCAGCATCAGGCAGGCCTGGAGCCAGTCCCTAAACCAAAGGTGGGGGCCTATTTTGGGCCCAGCCCCTTGCCCCCAGGTAAAGACCCACTGGACTACGGGGCGCCAAACTGGATGTGGGGGCCCGAACCTTCCCGGTTTTTGCAGTGGGGAAGTTTAGTCCTGCCCGGCCCAGTTAGGTGGCACCCAAGAGCGGGTGTTCAGTGGGGGCGGGGGCCATCGTTCCCCCAAAGGAAACCCGCTTCCCCCGGGGGAAAAATGGGGAAAATGACTGCCTTTTGGGTCAAGAGGAAACCCAAGGCGTGGACCCGGCCAGGATTTCCACCACCAATCCCTTTAGGCGTCGTCGGGGTTTCAAACTACCTGCCTAGCACTTTCTGATGTCGCTCCCCCGCCTGTTTTGCCCCACATCTGCTGACGGGCTTCTCCATCTCCTCCCAAACCTTCTTTTACCGGGTCTGGTTTATTCCCCACCCACCTCAACAGTCTGTCATTTTTGCCACTTTTATGCCTTCATGTGCTGGCTGCTGTGTGGTCCCGGTGAATTCCCCTGTGTCATTGTCCCCACTGCCTGACCTCATGTGCTGCGTTGTAAAACCTCCACATTTGTGTCATTGTGCCCCCTCTGGGTTTTTCTCCTGTTTTTAGCCCCCTCCAGAATGTCTTGTCCCACTCCCTTTGCCTCATGTGTGCTTTTCGTGACCCCCCAACAGGGGTGTCTTTTCCCCACTTTTGGGGCCTTTTACTACTGTTTTGCCACCCCCAGAATGTCTTTGGCCCACTCTCTGACCTATGCTGCTGCGGGCTCCCGCCCTAACCCCCAATTTGTGTAATTGGCCACTCTGGGGCCCTACTCCTGTTTTAGCCACCCCCGTTTGTCATTGTGCCACTGAAAAACCTCTTGTGCTGTTTTTGGCTGCTTTTCGTCCCCCTCCACTCTCTGTCTTTGTGCCTTTTGTGGCCCTACCCCTTTTTTTAGCCCCCTCCAGAATGCCCTTTTGGTGCCCTCCCCTGACTTCATGCTGCGCCCCGGGACCCCCCCACACTGTGTCTTTGTGCCACTCTTGTCCCCCCCCCTCCCCCCCCTACTGTTTTGGCCCCCCCAGAATGTCATTGTTGCCCCTCGTTGACCTCATCCCTGCTGTGTGGCTCCCTTGTCGTGCCTCCAAAATGTTTTAAATTTGGGGCCCACTCTGTGGCCTATTTCCTGTTTTTGCCCCTTCGAATGTGTTTGTGCCTGCCTGACCTCATGCTGCTAAATGGGGTGCTGAGTCGGCCTTTGCACTCTGTCTTTTGTGCCACTTGTGGCCTATTTCCTGTTTTTTGAAACCTCCAGAAACGTCTTTTTTTGCCCGCCTGCCCCTCATGGGGCTTGCTTTTTTGGTTGTCCTGTGTCCTGCACTCTTTTCATTTCCCCACTCTGTGGCCCCTTACTCCTGTTTTAGCCATCTCCAGAATGTCATTGTGCCACTGTCTGACCTCATGCTGCTGCTGTGGCTGCTGCTGTAACCTCCATACTGTGTCATTGTGCCACTCTGTGCCCTACTCCTGTTTTTGCCACCTCCAGAATGTCATTGTGCCACTGTGCTACTGTGCTGCTGTGGCTACCGCCGTCACCTCCACACTCTGTCACTAATGTTGCCACCTGAGCTCTCAGCTTGTTTTTTTTTCCAGCTTTCGCTGACATGACTTTATCAGGCAACATTCCCGCTTCAGTTTTTTGGTCAGTTTTGCCCTCTTAAGTGCCCAGGGAATTTTATAGTGAAGCGATTCTAAGAGCGGGGGCAGTCATCTGCGTGTCATACTAAACAACACATTGTATGAAGACCAAACTAAGCTCCTCTGCATATTTAAGCATGGCACAACGTTCTACAGCAAACCTGCAGGCTCTGTGCAGCCTGGAAATAGCCTGTTTTTAACGCGATTCGTGCCGAAGTAATTCGGGACGAGAATAATTTTTGTCGGAAAATTCGGCGAAGTGACCAAACCGAATTTTTGAGAAATGCGCCCATCTCTACTGATAGCCTTAATGGGGATGTGTCATCAGAAAATTATTTAAATTGTTTTATTTTAAACATAACACTAATTTTGGGTGATTTTTCATACCACTATCTATATATTTTTTTTAAATCCTAATCCTTTGGTCTCTAAGACTATACACATTGTCACGATACGTGCCATGGTCCCTGCTACGGACTGCGGAGACGCTCCTGTCTACTCTCCTTGTCCTGGCTGGTACTCACCGCTCTTTGCTCCTGCTCCTCTCCCTGTCTATGTCCAGGGTCAGCGCAAGCATTTTCTTTCCTTAGGGCGCACGCAAACGTACTTTATGATTTAAAGGGCCAGCGCACCGCTGACCACCAATCACTGGCCAATGGTGACTTTATTAGCTCACTTTCCCCGGCACTCTCTGCCAGTTTGTTGGTGTTACTTTGCTAGTCTTTGCTCTCGTCTGTGCTCTGGTTCTGACCTTCTGCTATTGGACTTTGACTATTCTCTGCCTGCCCTCAACTTTCTGCCTGTGACCCAACTACACCTCAGCCTGCTCCCTTTGGACCTTGCTGTCACTGAGAGTGACCATATCAGCAGTAGCGACCTGGGGGTCCCGCAGCAAAGCCCAACTGCCTCGTGGCGGGTTGTGGTGAATACCGCAGTGCTACTTAGACTCTACTCCCTGGCATGGTTCAAGTCGTCTCTCACGGTGACCCAAACTAACATCCTGTAGAGATCACTTTTCAGCAATATTCTCTTTATAATCACAGACAGGATCACAATATAAAAGGGGGCACAACACATGATTCAGCATTCATAATAAAAGATGTTCACTACCTACCTACTGCTCTCCACACAATGGGAGACGTGTATGAAAGGGTTTCCAACCTTTTCTGGCGTAAAATGCGGCAAAAGTAACCAGGCTGTGATTTATAGTGCACCAGACAAATATGTTAAATGCATTGTTCGCAAGTCAACACTTTTTAATGCGCCTGACATGAGGGGGCATTCTGGAGGTGTTCTAGAGGCGTGTCGCACCACACTCGAAACATTAGGAAAATAGTCAGCAAAACTAGGCGAATTACTGCTCAATCAGGCAGACCTATTTCATTGTAGTTTGCCTGAACCTGAGGAGTCGAAGTGGAGCTAGATTTGCCATTAGGGCAAAAAATGTCCAATATTTCTCAACGTACACCAATACAATAATAAAAAATAATCTGTGATAATTATCAAACTATATAAAATGAACTTCATTAAATTTAATAAAAATGTTATCATATAAAATTAATATAAAAATATATAGTATCCCAAAAATATAAAAATATCTCCTTTAAAATGTAATTCAAATGAATAGAATCTAAAACTAGATTTACATTAAATAACCCACTGATGATTTTTTAATTTTTAGTTTTTACTACATTAAATTTGAATTTTTTTTGCTGCTTTCACCCTTTATTCTACATACAGCAAGAACCAGCACAGCACCGGTATTGTTGGGACCTGTGGTCCACCAAGCAAGGTCAGTACCATAGTTTCTATTCACTGACAGGCTATTTTAATGACTTTCTTTTATTTCCAGCCAATCTATAGCCTTTACACATGTTTGGCGCATTACTAATGTGCATAAGTTCCATAATGCGGCAAACACTTAGGGCCACATGTATGAAATCTGTCTAGGTCTAAAATTCACTTCGTTGCCCATAGCAACCAATCAGAGCACCCCATTCATTATTCCAGAACACTATAAGAAATGGAAAGGGAACTCTGATTGGTTGCTATGGGCCACAAAGTGAATTTTAGACCTAGACAGATTTCATACATGTGGCCCTTAGACTCCATTTATAAACGCACAAACACCACTTTCATACATTCAGGCGCATTCTACAAGGAAAACGAGATGTGATAATTCACTTTGAAGCACCTTCTTTCAAACATGTCTCCCAATGACTTCTTCCCAGGTCACAGAGTATGCTTAGAAAACTCTCCCAGAGAAGTCAATGAGTCAACTCCTGTGGTGTCCATGGTGGCGTGTCGCTGCTGTAAAGCATATATCTGAATGCTGTGAAAAACAGCTCAAGCAATATATCTGCCCCTATAGTCATATCAAGGAATACAATCAGAAAATAAAAACAACTGAGAATTGAGAAATATGTATCAGTATTTGGTTTTTATTAGTAACAACAACAAAAAATTAATGGGTGATAAAAAGTCTTTGGGAAAGTAAATGAGTAGCATTTATGGAAATGAAGTGCCTTTTTAGTAAGTCCTTTCAAATATGTCTTTCTCTCCTTGTTTCTTAATGTTTGATCAATAAGGGGCAATGCAGTAGTTTATGAAAAATGCGATTTACTGTAAATGAGTCACAGAATGCTGGGAAAATATCCGAAAATAGGATTTAAAATAAAATAGTGGAGACAGAGAGTGAAATAATAATGGGCAGTGTGTGAGGCAGACACCATAAAAGAAAGATTTGGAGTTTCTCCGAGAAAGATCAAACTATAATAAAAGATAATGAAAGATTGTTGCACAATTCTTTCTGAAACTGTTTATGGCGAGATATATGGTCGTTTAAAGGTGAATCATTTTGAAATGGAAAACAATATTTTCAAGCTGTCTTCTGAGTTGTTGGATGTGCCTGGCGGTTGCTGTTAGGTGGATGATAACTAGTTATTTGTGGTTAATGAAAAAAGTTATTGTGTAAGAATATTTTTAGTCAAATGTGGCAGTGCTGCCAATATTCATACCAAAATCTACAGAGTTCTTTATGACTATGATTAAAAAACAGACGAGAAAGACACAATTAGAGCAATCATTTTAGGACATCTAAAGTCAGGGCTTAAATTTTGACCGACTGTTATTATTCATTCACTAAGGGCGACATGTATGAAGGAAGGAGCTTCGAAGTGAAAAGTCGAGTCTCGTTTTTTAGTGTATAATGCGCCTGATGTATGAAAGTGGTTTTTGTGTGATTATAAATGGTGACTAAAGTCCGACGCGCCTCGCCTGTGTGTAAGGCGCATTACGAAACGTAGGCGCATTAGTAATGCACCTAACATGTATAAAGGTTATAGATAGGCTGGAAATAAAGGAAAAGTCATTAGAATAGCATGTCAGTGAATAGGAACTATGGCATTGATATTGCTTGGAGGACCACAGGTTCCAGCAATACCTGTGCTGTGCTGGCTCTTGCTGTATGTAGAATAAAGGGTGAGAGAAGCAAAAAAAAATTCAAATTTAATGTAGTAAAAATTAAAAATTGTAAAATCTGAACAACAACATCAGTGGGTTATTTCATGTAAAACTAGTTTTAGATTCTATTCAGATTAAATGCATTTTGTAGATTTTGTTATTTTTGGGATATTATATATTTTTATATTAATTTATGAATTTTTTTATTATATTGAAATAATTTAATTTTATATAGTTTGATAATTATCATAAATTACTTGTTATTATTGCACTGGTGTAACTTGAGAAATAATGGACATTTTTTTCCCTAACAGCAAATCCAGCTCCACTTCAACTCCTCAGGCTCAGGCAGACCACATTGAAATAGGTCTGCCTGTCTGAGCAGTAATGCGCCTAGTTTTGCCAAACCACATTCATATATGTGTCTAATAATACATGTGGTGCGACACGCCCCCAAAACGCCACCGCATGTTAGGCGCATTAAAATGTACAAATACATATACAATGGCATAAATCCTAGGACATAAAACATAACCTTTAATAACACATAGATAAAAAGCTCAAAAATACCTACATATACTATCTATCCTAATCTGATAGAGACAAAAAACTATCCATACAAAAACTACCTAGCCAAAAAGTTGGGGTGTGTGCCCCTACAAGGGTGTCCCCAAACTAACCTATACAATACTACTCTAGGACTATTACTCACTACAAAAATACACACCAAGAAAAAATTATCTTAAAGGTACATATAATAAAGTAGATAAAAATAGTTATTATCGTCCTATTAGTACACATACAATCGCATTACAATGTGTCAAGTCTTATGAGCAATGCGTCTAACACATTAATTAGGCGCATTAGACATCGTTGCCGACTCAGGCACATTTTACGCCAGAAAAGGTCTGAAAAACTCGATCATACATGTCTCCCTAAGTATGAGATACAATCTATGATAAATGATGTTGATGGAATATAATTCACACTACTCTCAAGGCTACTCTGTATTGTTGTTGGTTATAATTTTCATCACCTACAACGTTTCTCAGCCATATTTTATCTTCACAATCCCTTCTACTCCACGTTGTCATCAGTGTGTTGTAGACTGGTGTAGAATCCCATTCACATCACGGCCTCTGTTAGTGGTATTCATAAGGAAATCTTCATAAAGGTTAATTTATACCACAGGAGAACTGAGGTAAATCCTTTGGGGTCTAAAGGGCAAACATAAGGCCACATGTAGGACTGGGGCTGAGACAGTTTCTGGCATACTTTGAGGCAAAAAAAACTGTTGTAGCTCCGACAGCGTCCAACAGATGTATGAATAGTCATTCACCAAAAACTTGACGCAGACTTCACTTGATATAACACTTCTGAATGCACCAAAAATGCGAAAAGAGTGAGGCAAAGTTTAGCGCAAAACTGCCATAAAAATCCATACCATGGCTGAGACAAAATTTGGAGCATAACACTCTTTCATACATACTGTTGTATACTACACTGCTTTATATCGCTTTAGAACTGGCGTGTTGGCGCCAAGTTTCATACATGTTGCCCATAGTCTCTTTTGCATTATGTTTGTTCTGTTTACCAATAGTATATGATTATGTGTTGGACACAAAAGTGTGGTAGACCATGCTTTTGTGACCAGCGCATAAAAGGCAACATGTATGAACAGGGTTGCACCAGTTTTCTGGTGTGCTTTGCGGCCAAAAGCTTGTTGTAGTTCTGTTCTATAGATGTATGAACAGACATATGTCATAACTTGGGGCATTCTGCACCAGACACAACACTTTTGAATGCCACAAGTTGGGGGGAGGGGCGTATCACGCCAGAATTGTACAATTGCATGAAAGTTTGGTGTGAAGTGTACAAATGTGCCAAAGTTCGGTGCCTAACCCTCATACAAATCCATACCAATTTCAAAGTGGTGTGGCTGGGACAAATTTTGCCGTAGAACGCGATACAGGTATAAAGTGAGATAATTTCATACATACTGGCGGCTTCTACAATCTTCTAAAGCAATTTAAAGCTGGTGTGTCGGCGTCAGGATTTTTACATGTTGCCCAAAGTGTATATAATCAGTGAAAAGAGCAAGCTTAACTCCTTAACGACCGCCCACCGTCTTTTGATGGCGGGCATTTCAGGTCGTTCGTCTGCAGCGACGTCTTTAGACGTCGTTTCAGACATCGCAGTTTGTGCCGCCCGGCGCCGTAATTGCGCTGGGATCGGGGCTGTACTACACAGCCCCGATCCCAGAGCATGTCCTGCAGGCATCGGGCAGCGGAAGAAACCTCCGCAACCCGAAGCTTTAACCCTTTGATTGCGGCGGTGCGTTACCGCAGCGCAATCAAAGGGTTCCCCTGCTCTGTCGGGTGATCATAACACCCGGTCACCCGACAGAGCTCAGGGGACCGGCTGCACAGTCAGCTCTGGGGACCTAACGTGGCCCCAGAGCTGACTGTGCATGAAGCCAGTGATTAGGACGCACTGTGTGCTGTCCTAATCACTGCCTGTGTCAAACTGACACAGATTAGCATGTATTAGCATATATGAATATGCTAATACATTACTAAGTGTAAAAAAAAAAAAAAAAAAAAAATATTAAACAGTTCTCCCTTCATGGGAGTCAAAAAAAAAGTACAAAAAAAACCATAAAAAGTGTAAAAAAAGAATAAAAAAATAAATAATAAAATAAAAAAAATATTCAATAAAAAAATTATTGTACATAAATTACACAAATAAAACCTACACATATTAATGTATCCACACGACTGTAATAACCTGTAGAATTAATCTAACAAGTTATTAAGTGTGAAATGTGAATGGTGTAAAAAAAAAAAAAAAATACTGCAATTATTTATGTGTACTTAAACTATTCCCCCATAAAGTACAACTTGTCCCGAATAAAACAAGGCCTCATACAACTGCGTCATTGAAAAATTAAAAAAGTTACAACTGTTTAAACGCAAGGAGGCCAAAACTAAAAAAAAGTTCTGTTCATTAACTACTTTCAGGCGTTCGGCTTAAGGGGTTAATCCAAAAGAGACTATTGTAGCCCAATTGATTCCTATGGCCCTCAGGACGGTATACTTGAAAAAGGTGAATACCACCAATTGAGGCCGAAAACATTATGTTAACGGAGTCTAATTTATCTTTTCAAAATAGATAAGGTTCTCACGGCAAAGTAGATTGTATAAAATTATGCCTTGTCTCTCTGACATGTTCCAATTGCATTGAAACCATATTAAGTTCAAGGACCTGCTCACACTTGGTAGCAGTGATGCTTTGTCTTCTAGAAAATAGATAACTTCACTGGATGTATGAAGACTGTCTTTGTTGCCCATAGCAACCAGTCAGAGCTTGGCTTTAGTTTCATATAGTGCTCTGGAAATATAAAAGCCGAGCTCTGATTGGCCGCTATGAACAACAAAGATAGTCTTACCACTAGACAGTTTTCATACATCCAGTGAAAGTATCTATTTTCAAGAAGACAACAACATAGTAACCAATCAGAGCGCCCCTTTCATTTTTCCAGAGCACCATATGAAATGAAAGGAGGCGATCTGATTCGTTGCTAAGTGAATTTTAGATTTTAGGTTTTAGTACATAGTCTTATAGTTAGAGATGGGCGAATTGATTCTAACGAAGTGGAATTCGGTTAGAATTTCAGGAAAACTTCGGTTCTGAACGAAGTCGAACTTTGGGGTACTTCGGGTGAACGAAGTGTGCTTTTCATTGATAAAATGGCTGCGAGCACAGGGTGTTACATGGGGCAAAGCACTTGGGAGGAGAAGAAGGGCATAGCCTGCATGACATGTGCAGAGATGAAGCCAATCAGAGACCGGGGGATTCTGTGACGTCACCGAACTATATAAAATCCGGGCGCGACGCTGGGAGCTAAACACTCCTCTCACTGTACTGATCAGGGAAGGTGCTGCCGCGGCTGATTGTGATAGTCTTACTGAAGAATTGATTTTTTACAGCGATTTTTGTGGGTGTCTCAGCTTGTCTCAGAAAACTGCTTCTCTTAATGTTCTATTTCTGATTTTTTGGGGTATTGGATCTGAAGTCCAGTGTGCGTCCACTGCAGCCGCATATACATTTTAAGGCTTTCTGCTCACAGCACATTGAATATCCAAGGGGGATCTAAGCCTGTTCCTGTTGCATTCATTTAAAGAAACAGCGTTTTTACAATACAAATACCACTTTATTTTTGGGCTGCTCAATTATTTTAAGCAAATTTACATCCAGGGGTTAATTAAGCGTTGTTTTTCTGATGTGGTGACGCCAAGAAACCGTCTTTTTAACCGCCAAAAAATACAATTTTACTGTAGCCTAATTAAAAAGCGAAGGTTAATTAAAATTTTTTCTCTTGTTGTGTAGCATAGAAAACACTCCATTGTAACACGCTACAAAGCTCGTAGTTTGTGGTTGCTCAATTGTTTTGGTGCAAATTTAATCCAGGGGTTAATTAAGGTTGTTTTTCTGCTGTGGTGACAAAAATAAACCCTCTTTTTTCACCGCCAAAAATTACAATTTTTCCTGTACCATATTTTACAAGCGAAGGTTAATTAAAATTTTTTCTCTTGTTGTGTAGCGTAGAAAACACCGCAATTGTAACACGCTACAAAGCCAAATAGTTTGTGGGTGCTCAATTCTTTTGCGCAATTTACATCCAGGGGTTAATTAAGCGTTGTTCTGCAGTTGTACTCAGTAAAAGAAACTTTGTTTTTCACCGCCACAGAAGAAATTCTGTAGCATAATTCATATCCGAAGGTAAATTAAGCCTGTTTGTGCTTTTATATTCAGTAAAATACACAGAGTTTTTAAACGGCACATAAAAGGGTCAATTTTTCCTGCCCAGTTGTGGAGCGAATTTATATCCAAGGGTTACCCAAGCTTCTTAGTGGGTTCATTTGGAGTCAAATACAGGTTGTATAGTTATCATATACAGATATCTTCATCAAACAGTGTCTGTATATTTTAGAACAAACAGTATGTCAGACAGAGAGGTGGCAGGCTCTTCACCTGCGAGTGGCAGAGGCACAAACTTTCCCAAAGGCCCCAGGTGGGTCAGCACAGCAAGGGGACGTCGCAGCAGGGGTCACTCGGTGAGGCCACAACTGCCGCTGTCATCTAGCGGCCGTGTGCTGACTAGCAACCCAAGGGTTCTTGATTGGTTGACTAGGTCACCCACTTCCTCCCAGATGACATCTGACAACCCCAGCCAAGAGTCGGTGGGAACGTCAGACACAACCCTTAGTTGGCTTGGCCCGGGAGCGGGTCAGCGGCCCTCACCTGTCCTCAACCCACCTCTGTCCCATCCAGTTCCCTCAGCCAGAGATCTTCTATGTGGTCTGGGCTCAGCGCCACTATACAGCGAGGATGAACAATTTGAAGAGGGCAGTCAGCAGCTCTTTGGCAGCGAAGAAATGGGGCCAATATCCCCTGCTTTTTGCAGTAGGCGGCAAAGTATAGATGTAGAGAGTGGCATGGGAGGTCATGTTGTGAGTGATCAGGCTCTGCATACCAAGACCGGTGATGAGGACAGCAGTGACGATGAAACACAAATAGATGTTTGATGTAGCCGACCGCACTTGGGAGCCGGGTGAGGCAAGGGCTTCATCATCGTCAGGAGAAGAGGGCGTCAGCTTGCGCGTCAGGCAGCGGCACAGCCAGCAAGTGGGTTGTGTGGCCGTGCGTCAGCAGGATAGCAGCAGTGGGAGCCAAGCGGCCACAGGGTAAAAAACCCGCTTCGCAGGTCCAAGAAAGTAGCGGCACAGGGGCTCAGCGAGGCAGCGGTGGCAGTACTCACTCGGTGCGGAGCGTTGGCAGTAAAATCCGATACTCGCCGGTGTGGCAGTTCTTTGTTAAGACACAGGAGGAGCCGTCTATGGGTATATGTAGAATCTGTAGGCAGAAAGTGAAGCGTGGCCAGGGAGCTAATGTTGATACCACAGCCCTGCGTCAACATATGCAGCGTCACCATCCGGTGGTCTTGGAGAAACGTGGCTCAGATGTGGTGGTTCATCCTGCCGCCGCCGCAGCAGCAGCGGCCAGTGGCATGCATGCCATTGCAGCCAGTCAAGGCTCCACCACCTCTGCAAAAGGGAGCTGTTTCTCTTTGACATATCTCCCGGTTCCAGTGCTCCTGCTCCTCGTTTACTCATGGCGCCAGCAGTCGTTCAGCGAGGCGATTGCAAAGAGACAACAGTATGCGTCCATACCAACCATCCTACGGTGCAGCAGCTGACCGTGCTCCTGTCCAAGTTGTTGGTACTGCAGTCCCTCCCTTTTCCCAAAAGGTGGACTCTGCACCCTTCAGAGGGAACTAATGGCTTGTTTCCGAGCCGAGATGGGGGTTCCAAGCCGTAATTTCTTTTCCAAAAAGGCAGTACCAGCACTTCAAAAAATATGTAGAACAGAAGGTGGGGCCAGTCCTTGAGCTTTCGGGTTTTTTCCAAGGTGCACGGCAGCGCGGACGTCTAGGCTGTAACTACGGTCAGGGCCAGTACATGTCCTTTACGGCCCACTGGGTGAATGTGCTTCCTGCCCAGGTACACCAACAACTTGGATAGGAGACGCCGCTTTCTCCTCCACGTTGTCAAACTGCAGCCAATGTCCGCTTCCTCCTCCTCCACCACCACCATCTCAGCCTCCACAAGTACTGCTCCATCATACCACATGTGTAGGGCACAGCGGTGTCACGCAGTTCTTTCACCTTGTTTTCCTGGGCGAACGAAGTACACGGGGGAGGAACTATCCGCTATGCAGAAGAAATCCATTTTGGGGTTTTTTCCCCGTCCCAAACTGAAAAAGGGAACCTTGGGACGGAAAAGGGGAGGAAATGGTTCCGCGCTGCCCCGAGGGGGAGGGGTCCAGGGCCCCTTGCTGGGCATGTGTTAAATTTGGGTTTGTAAAAAGGTTCCTGAAGTTTTCCCACCGATCTTAGAAGTTCTAAAAAATGGCCGGGAAAAACTATGCATGCACTCACCATCCTACAAAGCCAGGAACACCCCCCCTAAATTGCAGCGGCAGAACGGCCTCCCCCAAACCCCTTATATGCGATATTCCCCCCTTGGGAAATTTCCAGCTGCACATGTTTGGCCGTTGTATGAACAGAGAAAGCCATTAAAATTTTTTGAGACCAGGCGGACGGGTTTATCCCTTGTAATTTTTGATGTCAGCCGTGGCAGCTCAGCGTGACACCTGCTGTTTTTTTGAGGGGCCCCGAGGAGGGCCCCGTTATTTGTCATCGCAGGACTAGGGATGAATAACGTCATTCCCCTGCTTCTGTCCGGAACAGATCTGAAAAAACGTCTGGGGGGGGACTGGGGATGTGGGACTACATCTCCACCACATGAGTCCGGGGGGGACGAAAAAGGGGAGGAGGAGGGAATTTGGGGCAGAAACATTGTCTGTAAAGAGTGGTTTTTTACCAGGTGACAAGAGGGAGGGCGGAGAGCTGGAGGAGGAGATGGAATGAGGGAAGACAAGGGGGATGACCCGCAAACCCGGGCATATACGGGAGATGGAGCAGGGGGCCCCCCGGAGTCACTTGGCAGATGGGCCCGCGCGCTGATTTGCCGGGGTAGTGAAGCCGAAAAGTCAAAATCCCAGAGGGATGCTTTCCCCCCACCCTATTTGGACTCTGCTACCAGTCCAAAATGGGAGCCTTTTTCCCAGCTATTGAGAGGGGGGAAAAAAACTCGAATAATATGGGGGAAAATCCTCCGTAGCTTTTGGGGCCCGTTCCCTTTTTTTGCGGGCATGTCCCCCTTTTGACGGTCTGACCGGGGGGTTTTTCCCGGGGCGCTCCGTACTACCCCGCAGCTCCCGGGGGAAGGGGGGGGGTTTCGGAGCAGTACTGCCCCATCAGCAGCAACCTAAGTCTGGAGTAAATGATGAGCAGTTCCTTCACCAGCCTAGTGAGGAGGGCAGGGCACCGCAGCAACCCGCAGGACCTGGACCAGGACCCCGAACCCAACGGGGGGCCCACTTTGGGGCAGGGACCCGGGCCCCCCGTTAGAAGATCCGCTGGAATAACGGGGGAGCCAAACTGGATGTGTGGCCGCAACTTACCCTGTTTTGCAGGGAGAAGCTGTCCGCCCGGGCCGTTAAATGTGGCTTTAGAGCGGGTTTCAGTTTAGCGGGGGCCCTCGGGTTTCCCCCCAAGGAGAAACCCCCTTGTCCACGGGGAAAAATGGGAAACCCAAATTTTCCTTTTTTTCAAAATTTAAATCAGGGGTGGATCGGCCCAGGGATCTTTCCCCACACCAATGGGCCCTTTTTGGGCAGACTACATCAGCCATGACGCCTCACCCAAAACTGTGAGAAAAGGGGTCTGGGTTCAAACTACTCCCTCACAAAATTGTGCCGCCACCCCCCTGATGCCACACATTGCTGCAGTTTCTCTTCTGCCAGAAAACCCTTTTTTCCCTGGTTGGGTATTCCCACCCACCTCCCACTTGTCTTTTGGCCACTTTTGCCCCTCATGCTGCTGCGTGGCTGTGCGTGACCTCCACACGGTCATTGTGCCACTTTTGACCTCATGCTGTTGTTCTGCCGCCGTCACCCCCATCTTGTCATTGTCCCATTGTGGCCTCCCGTTTTTGCCCCCTCCAAAATGTCTTTGTCCCACTTTTGACCTCTGCTGTGTTGTTGGGCCTGCCCCACACTGTGTCATTGTGCCACTGTTGACCTCATGCTGCTGCTGCCGTGACCTCCACTGTGTCATTGTGCCCTGTCTGACCTTTTGCTGTGCGTGGCTGCTGCCGGATCACTTGTTTGTGCCCTGTCTGACCTCAGTGCTGTTTGGGTGCTCCCGTGACCTAACACTGTGTCTTGTGCCACTGTTGACCTCTGTGCTGTGTGGCTGCTCCCGGCCCTTCACACGTTTCATTGTGCCTGTCTGACTCATGCTGTGCTGGGGTGCTGCCTGCCCTCCACCTGTGTCATTGTCCCACTCTGTGGCCTATCCTTTTTTTTGCACCTCTGAATGTCACTGTGCCTGTTGACCTCTGCTGTGCTGTGCTGCTGCCGAAAACCTCACACTGTGTCTTTTTGTCCCACTTGGGCCCTATCCTGTTTTTGCCACCTCCAGAATGTCATTGTGCCACTGCCTGACCTCATGCTGCTGTGGCTGCCGCCGTCACCTCCACACTCTGTCACTGATGTTGCCACCTGAGCCCTCAGCTTGTCTTTTTCCAGCTGTCACTCGCATGACTTTATCAGACTACATTCCCCCTTCAGTTTTTTGGTCAGTTTTGCCCTCTTAAGTGCCCAGGGACTTTTATAGTGAAGCGATTCTAAGAGCGGCGGCAGTCATCTGTGTGTCAGACTAAAATACAACATTGTATGAAGACCAAACCAAGCTTCCTCTACATATTTAAGCATGGCACAACATTCTACAGCACCCTGCAGGCTCTGTGCAGCCTGGAAATAGCTGTTTTTTAATGTGATTCATCCCGAAGTAATTCGGAACGAAGTTATTTTTTGTCGAGAAATTCGGCGAAGGGAACGAACCGAATTTCGGGAAATTCGCCCATCTCTACTTATAGTCTTTACATGCACTAAATAATTATGTAAAAGAGACAGGGAAAGTTATGTTTTATCAGACTTCTGTATTTCTGTGCCTTGGATTTCATTCACAGATGTCTTGTATTTTCATTGCTTTCTTCAGAAATAAGAAACAAACCAATTATTTCTTCAGCCATTTTTTTCAATGGCAATAATCTATATGGAAAATGCACCATTTACCACAGGATTGCAGAAAGTCAGTTTACATGCATAGGAAACTAGGACAAAGCTAAATGTGTGTGAACATACCCTAACAGTACAGGCCAAAGAGCCTTGCTAGTGGTCACAATTAAAGTATATTAGAAGTTTAAGTTTGTGGCAGTTGTTTAGCAGAATGTCAGGCTTTCAAGTTCAAATAAATTTTTGGGGGAAATTGCCTGTTCCTATAGCAGCCCTGGGGAAAATGAGCTGCCAATGGAAAGCGTAGCATATAAATACACTGAGCAATGTGTAGTTAAAATGATTTTAGTTCTATGTATTTATATATTGATTAGGCACTTAAAGTGCTGTGGGGGTGAGAGGAGGACAGCTAGGGAGGTACTGCAGGAAACTGCAGATGGTGTTAGATTTTATGAGAACAGAGCCACAATGTTATGCTTAATTTTGTAAGAGCAGACAAATATTATAAAATATACATGACTTAAGGGGATAGTCCAAGAGCTTTTATGAAGAAAACAGCCATTGACCATTGCCTCGAAAGGCACATTACATAAACTAGTAATGATATATTATCCACCTCCGTGCGTAATGCGCCTCGATAGGCACATTACATACACTACACTACCAATGATATGCTATGTGTTATGAAGGCGCACAGTGTATTATTTTTAGATGCATTTCAATGTGTCGTGCCTGGCGTAAATGTGCCTAGTGTTGGTTTACTGTTATGGATGGTAATTACAGCTTCTCCTCCTCTGTATAGGTCTAAAAATTAACCCAAATATCTTCTCTCATTGACTTTAATAGGGTTCGAAGTTCAACTCAAACTTCGAACCGAACTTCTCAAAGTTGCTGACTCTCTAGTGCTATTGCTCCTCCAGTTTTTACCTCCTGTCCTCCACCGATGTCATGCCGATGGTTCTCGAAATGCTGCAGCCAATGTTTGACAGATTTGTAAAGCTGTTCAGCACTCCATGCATAAAAAACATATAAGCTTTATTGTCCCATTTTAAAAAAACTAGATAAAAATCAACGATAGATGTTACATGGTTATTGACGCGTTTCGGGTTTACTGAGGAAAAAACGAACCCTTAGTCATAACATAACCCGCTCAGACACTGAACACTTCTTATATATGGTTTATAATTAGTACAAGGTGTGTCTTAACCCTTAATTGACTAAACATGGTATAAACAAAAGCCAATCTTTGACCTCAGTGGTCTCTATATGCATGTGTGGCATGGGACCATTGAGGCCAATGGTTGGCTGCATTGTTATAGGAGCTATGGACATAATGTTATTGCTGGAGAATGGTAGAAAATACTGGAGCAGCAGATCAACCATAGAATTAGCCATGCAGTGCTAAAAATGATTATCACAGATTTAGCTGCAAAAGAGCAGTTAAAGACTTGATATTGTAATATTTTAATAGAAATTATTCAGTTGTTACAGGATCACAAGAAGGGCATCAGAATAGATGGGGGATACTCTATTGAGTAGTTAGGTAGTTGTATTTCTACAAATCCAAATAGCTAGGTAGAGTTCTGATTAAATAGCAATTTTATTAAGTAACAAAAACTGAAATGTGATCAATTATATTTTAAAACTAACTTAAAAGCCCAAATCAGTGATTTTAGTAATATTCAGTTTCCCAATTGCCAGACCATGTCTGCCTGTCTTATTTATGTCAATAAAGACTCCGCGCAAGACGCTTAGTGACTCTAGACTTTTAGATAGATGCTTGAGTAATACAATGCAATGTGATCTGAAATGTTTGTAATTTGTTCTTAACATCTAGATGCATTGCAGTTGACATTAGAACATTATGTTGCATTAAGTTATGATTTTTTAAACTGAAATGCAGATTATGTACATAAAAAGTCTGCTACCGTGAAGTTAAAATGTTCCATTTAAAAGCAATTACTTCCGGATATGCCTTAGAAGATTGAAACAGCTTGTCAAATGCAATGATACTATGGTAAAAATGTGACATAAGCGTTGTTTCAACCTGAGATGTGTTATCTACTATCACTTGTCCTATCTTCTTTTATTAACAAGTTTTTCTGAAATGCTTTTAATTGAAGTCACACTGGAAATCAAGTCTTGGCATAAGGAATGTGCTTCTTGCTTGCCAACTTTCTTAGTACTAAGCACTGTTTGTTTATGTGCCAGTTACATTTTAATAGTGAATCATAAGTAAATAGAGTAATTCATCCTATTATACCAGGTTTCTGTACTGTATGTGCTATACTTTCAATTATATCTGTTATTTCATTTAATCTATAATTCTTCATTAACTTGTAGGTTATTATTGCTAAAAAGATATCAGAGGACTTTGTCTTACTCATATTTCTAATGAGTGCTAAGGAAAGAATGGGACACAGCTTGTAGACCAAAGGGGTTATATTCAAAACTGAGAACAAGGTGTATAGGTATATCCAAATGCCTTTACAGTTCTTGCTTCCATCACAATATGACACAATTGGTCACCATGGTCACTTGACATGTATGTCACCAAGTAAAATACATTATCTCTATGAAGACCTATAAACTAAGGACAAGGTTTTAGCAGCAGACCACAGACTCGAACTGGCCACAGGGAGAGTAAACTTGGTGATGGGCCCTGACATGACGGAGGGATTGCTTTTCAGGCAGAAAAGCAAAAAGAGGCAAAGTGCAGTATTTGCAGACATGTACAGTAACTGTAGGTTTAGCCCCAAGAATCAACTCCACTGGTGGACCCCAAGAGTTAACTTCACTGATGGCCCCCAAGAATCAACTCTACTGGTGAGAACCAAGGGCCACATGTATGAAAACTGTCTAAAACTCACTCACACTCAGAGCGCCCCTCTCATTTTTCCAGAGCACTATATGAAATGAGCGGGGCGCTCTGATTGGTTGCTATGGACAACAAAGAGAGTTTTAGACAGTTTTCATACATGTGGCCCCAAGAAACAACTCCACTGGTGGGTCCCAGAATTAACTAGTGTTACCAAGAATTAACTTCACTGGAGGGCCCAAAAATCATTTCTACTTGTGATCCCCAAAAATCAACTCAACTGGTTATCCTCAAGAATCAGCTTCAGTAGTGGGCCCCAGGAACCTTAGAACAACACTGGAATGCCATAACAATAAAGAAGTAGAATTTCTAAATAACAAGTATATTGCAAATTTTTTTGAGTCACTAGAGTGGCTGAAGATGCTTCTGAGACCCTTCCACCATTTTATAAATTCATGAAACCCATTTCATAGTTTTTGGGTAGGAGATTTGTGCCAAAAGTTTAATAGATTTTAGAACCCTAAATACACTTTCAGACCACAAAAGATAGATCCCTGAATGCTAATGTGAAACAGCCAGGGTTAACGCCATAGCTGTGACAAACGAACCTTGTATACAATATGTCCCTATACTAATGTAAAGGTGGTAGTTGAAAAATACCATAAATTCTCTTCAATGATTCAATGATTTACTAACAACCCTTTAGTGTATCTAAAGGGTTGTTAGTAAGATTACAATAATATTGGGTGCAATTACATGAAACTCAAATCAAATACCCAACCACCATGTTGAAATAAAATCACAAACCCCATTTGGAATCTTTTATAACAAAACACTCAAATCCAATCATCAATCCTTATATAATATTAATTATTCTGGTTAAATTTTTTTCTCAATCTCTAGGGTTAGTCCTATTTTAAAAATACATAATCAAAATGCAAGAAAATAGCCCACACAACAACAATAATTAAATAATGTAATTATTTACTTAAGATACATTTTTGTTTTGAAGACTGTTTTCTTGTATCTTGTTTATGTACATTTTATCAAAGGAATGTCCTTTGAATTTGAGAAGAGATAATGTACCAGGATCATGAATTTTATATGAGAATTGATGGCTTTGCTATAACAGACTCCAATTGAGGCTTTTGATTTTAATTGTGACTTTATAATTTATTTCAACATGATCATTGGAAATGTAATATAAGTAATAATACTATTTTTGATTACTTAGTTTATAGATGTTCCATTAAAAAATGTTGCATGTCAACTAAAACCTAAGAATGATGGGAACTCTAACTATTTTATTGATGTACTGTGCTCCAAGTGAATGTAATTGTTCTAACAACCCTTAGATACACTAATAAATTTAAAAGGGAATGTTTCATCAGAAAATGACCTACTGTTTAACACATGTTTTTATGATAAACACATTTTTTAAGAATTTTTGTTTGTGTTTTTGTTCACATTTTTATATCAGTATCATTATTTTTTTTTTTAAATCCTTAATTCTTGCAGTTTTCACTTTGGCCAGTTGGCCTAATAACAGTCTGACACTTTCTCTTCTGTAGAGAAGGCTTTTCAGCAGTCTCCTCATTATCAGAACAGACAGGATTACACTGAAAGGTAATATTGATGTGTATAGGTAACACAGCTTCCACCATTCACAATAGGAGAAAGTCCCAGTTCACCCTCTTACCCTCTCAGCACACTGACTTCTTTCCAGATCCCAAAATATGCTTTAAAACTCTCCCATAGAAGTCACTGGGTCTGCTCCTGCTCACAAGCTTCTATTTCCATGAAGCTTCTGCAAAGCATATTTCTAAATGCTGTTAAAAGCAGCTCAGGCAAGATGGCTGCCCTCATAATCATATACAGAAAACAGAATTTGGAAATCTACAATCAGAAAATAAAAATAGCTAAGAAAAAAAAGAATATTTTGTTTAATTTTGTTTTTATATTGTTTTTAAGTATCTTGTTTAGTTAGTAAAAAAAAAAATAGAAAGATTCCCTTTAAAGATGAATAATAGGGGTTGTGCTGTTAAATGTATTTATTTTAGCATATTGCTGCCTATTAAAAAAAACAAAAAACTATCCACTTCTCTCACCTTGGAGCTAGCACTGCGCCATCCTTACTTTCCATCAGTCTTATAATTTCTTCCTGTCTTGATCAGAACCAGGACATAACCAAAGCGCTATTGGCTGACATCACTGTTCGCAAGTAAGCGATCCGAAGAGTGATATCAGCCAATGTCACATGACCACTTCTAGCCAATCAACGGCTGCATCGGTAACAGATCAAGATCAGAAGAAAACTGAAGAATGGCAAAGAGTAAAGCTATGACTACACTGCATCGGACAAAAAAATAGTCCAAAAACGTCCATTTTTATTCTGATGCACGACCGCGGTTTTTGTCATGTTTTGTGCAAAAACCACGGTTGCTTCTCATTTTTTTACGTCGCCCATACAATTGTATTGTATGGGAAGACGCCAAAAAAAAACAAAAACGCCGGTACTAACAACATGTTTTAAACGCCGGGGCCCCGAAGACAGCAGAAAAGACAGCGTGGAGATACAGCTTGTCTTTTTTATTGTCCCTATGGGGGTCATGAATGATCATTTTCAGCGCTTTTTAAAATCCTAAAAAACGCCAAAAATACATTTTAAAACTGTGTAGTGGGGACCCTTTGCCTAAGGAGGGGGGGAGTGGACCAAGGTACGATTGATTGATGCCATTGTGTATTTTAGTGCCCAAGGCCTACAAAACCAGCAACCTTCAACCTATACAGCAGTAATATGACAGACACCACACCACAAATACGACTCCATTGTGGATCAACCTTATGCAAATACAGTAGTGTTATCTATGGGTTTCCAAATTGCTGAAAGATCCCATTTAGACCTGAGGAAAGCAAGTTTAAAGGGTTGGACTAGAAGTAGAATTTAACACATAATCTATTTGTCCTTTTCTGATGTTTCATGTTACATCAAAATGGCTTCAAAGCACAGTGTTAAAAAGAGTTGAGCATGGATGGACATACCATTGGTGCAACCTGTGCACCTTTACATGGACCCAATAGGTAAACAGGCCCACTGACACCTTAAAAGCAGCTTACTTCAGTGTATTATGTTGCATGCAGGAGTCTGATCTAATCTATTCCTTACCTGATACTTTCTGGTGATATTTGTTATAGAAACATAAGGGGGTGTTTTGTGATGATTTTGTACACAGGGGCCCCTTCTATCTGTATGGGTTGAATGTGATTTGGAAAAAGGCTACTTTTTCATAAAACAGAACCACTGTTGCTCTTAGATCCTTATTTCATCAGGTGCCTCAACAGCCCTTCCAGGATTATATTTGTTGCGTTGTAGATCGTGCCAATCTAGCCCCTTTTATGATCATTGTAGATCATCACATATTCTGTAAATTCAAACTACAAAAATTACATTTTAGAATTTACCTTGAATACCCTGTTAATTAAAAAAAATGTCTCTAGTCAATATAAGTGAAGCCGAAAATGTTAACATAATACAGATTGTGTATCTCATTCAATAATTGAATGGGTTATCACATAATACACTACAATTTTCCATCATTCTGAAACAAAATAGAAATTAGCAGATTGCCAGGCTGAAATTATTTATTTAATCAAACTTACCATCTATCCATAAACATCCACATAAAAATCATCACGGCCTGAATCTGCCAGCAGGCAATCAGAAATGGGTAGCAAACTATTCACACAGCTGTACACAAAGCAGCACATCCACGAGCCGCCATCTAACACATTGCACTGCTAACCCATTCATTAGTCTACTGCTAATGATCTGAGGTATTTATGCAGCTGTTTCTCCCAAGTCTAGTTTCTAGCTTGAAATGTATTATTGTTGTTACAAACAATTGAACACAGATTATAACAACACCAGTTCTTCCTGCCGAATGCATATCAGTGCATTTAAATGGTCCATTTGTTTGAGAACAACCGATAGAAATAAATAAATAATGCAATAACAGTAGAATTTAATGATAATTGTCACTGTATAAGTTACTTATCGGTGCAACTACAGCGACAGCAACAATGTCATGAAATATTCCCAGCATACTTTTATACTTGTACAGAGTGCAACGTGTTTGCCTTATTCTCCTTACAGTGAGATTTTGTTCTTTTGGTTTGTAATCCAAATATGTCAAGAGTAGTGTTGAGCGATTATTATCGACAAAGTTGAAATCGGCACGGTATTTACTTTGATCGGATTTTTAGTCAGCGAAAAATTAGGAAAAATCGTGCATCATCTATTAAAAAACGCCCCATTTTAGCCGCTTCCTGTCATTTTGAGCCAGAAAATCATGACAAATGAGCGGGTGAGATGGTGTCGAGCATGAGGGGTTTTTGGGTTTTTGCGAGGGCTGGAAAAATCACATGCCCCGTTTTAAAATAGAACCCCCTTACCGTTCAGATCAGGGTTTTAACGCTCTAAAGCATAGGACGTGCGCTCTCCCTCTGTAAAAACGCCAGCAAACCTCAGTGAAATTATTCTATTTTTTTCACAGAGACAGCTTACTTTTAGCTGTGATCTTAGAAGTTATTAGATAGATTTGCAGATTTAGGTAGTTGGCAGAAATTTTAAAGCGCATTTACCGCTGTAAAGAGGGGGCGAGGGGGGGGGCCCCCCGTGGGCGAACACAACAACCTTTTTAAAGGATACGGATATTGTACAGCCAAAATTTTTTTAGCTTGTTCCCTTTATATTGGGATACAGACTTTTCTGAAAGCGGTTATTTGTTGGGTGCAAAACCCCACTTTTATTACAGTATACATTTTCAGATAGGGTTCTTTTCAATTTTGCCACCCAGCTTTGTTGTTACCACCTTGCATTTTTAAATTTTGAATAAGAAATTTTTTGTAGTCCCACGGGTAATGATAGGTCCAAAAATCCTTTTATTATCCCGTATACTTTTCGATTTTTGGTTTTTTTCATTTTGGCGCGGCCAGCTGTGTTGATAGAGCCACTTGAAAGTTAAATTTGAATCCAGCAACTTTGTAGTCCCACGGGTTTGTACTGATAGGGCCAAAAAACCCTTTTTAAAATTTTGTATACTTTCAGAAGGTGTTTTTTTCCTTTTTGGTCAGTCAACTTTTGTTGATAGACACTTTGCGTTAAATTTAATACAGCAATTTTGGTACCACGGGTAAATTTTGATAGGTCCCAAAAAATCCTTTTATTATCCGGTTATACATTATAGATATTTTTTTTTTTTAAATTTGGCGCACCCCGTTTGTGTTGAAAAAGGGCCCCCTTTTGCAGAATTTGAATCCGAAATTTTGAGTCACCACGGGTACTGAGGGGGCCAAAAATCCCTTTTTAATATCCGTATAATTTCAGACAGGTTTTTTTTTCCCTTTTGGTCATCAAATTTGTTAAAAGATCTTTTTTGCAGAAATTTTTGAATACAGCAATTTTGTAGTCACCCAGGTAATTATGGGTGCCAAAAAAAATACCTTTTATTATCCCTTTTAAACATTTCAGATATGTTTTTTTCATTTTGGCGAAGGCCGCTGTTTGATAGACCACCTTGCAGTTAAATTTAAATCCGCCTTTGTAGTCCACAGGGTCGATGGGTGCCAAAAATCCCTTTTTTAATATCCGTATCTTTTTCGACGGGTTTTTTTTTCCCATTTTTGGTCATAAAGTTTTGTTGATAATCTACTTTGCAGTTAAATTTGAATACAGCAATTTTGTGTCACCAAGGGGAATTAAGGGTTCCAAAAAAAACCTTTTATTACCCGTAAATTTCAAACAGGTGTTTTTTTCATTTTTGGTCTCAATTTGTTCATAGAGTATTTGCAGTTAAATTTGAATACAAAATTTTAGTAGTCACCACAGGGGGAATTATAGGTGAAAAAAAAACCTTTTATTACCCCCAAAATTTTCAGCCCGGTTTTTTTTTTCACTTTTGGTCAGCAAGTTTTGTTGAAAATTTTCCTTTGCATTTAAATTTAAATACGAAATTTTTGGGTCACCCGGAATTGATAGGTCCCAAAAAATCCTTTTTTTTACCCGATATTTTTTCAGACAGGTTTTTTTTCATTTTTTGTCAGTCAAGTTTTGTTTTAAAGATCTACTTTCATTAAATTTAAATACAGCAATTTGGAAGCACCACAGGTAAAATGTGGTCCCAAAAAATACCTTTTATTACCCGTATAATTTAAAAAAGGTTTTTTTTTTTCATTTTGGGGCCGGGCCAGTTTTGTTGATAGACCCACCTTGCATTTAAAATTTTTAAACCCCGAAAATTTTTTTTTGTTTTGAGGGATTTGAAAATAGGTGTTTTTTGCCGTTTTTTAAATAAGAATTTTCCAAAACTCTTCCATCCCTTCTCAAATTTTTTCTTTCTGAACATGGACAAAATTTCAGGGGGTAAGCGGAAAAAGAGGGGGTAGGCAGGGGGGAAAGGGAAGAAGGTCTCCTTCCAGTGCTGGCGACAAGCGCATGAGGGTCGCATTTTTGCAAGGCAGGGCCTGTCATCGGGGGGTAGGGCCCTGTAATTCGAACGAAAGCGTCCCAACTGTTTTTCAGGGGTTAAATGCAACCGATTCGCATCTACCTCCTCTTCCTTCAGTACGGCCACATATTCTCATCAGCATCATCAGCACCCGTCCAACAGAAAGCCCAAATGTCAACTCGTCCCAAACCACTGGGAATCCATTTCTAAAGCCCCTTTTGATGACAAAAGCGGGGGGGTCAAAGGATTTAAATATAAAGGGGGCCAAAAGAGGATGATTTTCTCTGTTTGGGACCCCCTTCTGAGCCTCAGGGGAGGAAGGAACCCGGGGTAAATCTGCAAAAACCCCGGGGCCGGTGGGGCAATCTTTGCAGTCCCTCTTGCTTGTACCCGCAGCCCCGGGAGAGAATGTCGGACACAAAGTCACCTGTGTTTGATATAGAGGGACGACATTGCAGCCCAACGGGGTTTTTCAGCAGAATTTGGCTTGCGAGCGTTTCAACGGACAAAGGAGGGAAAACTGGGGAGTGCCAAAGTGGGTCCCCCCCTAAAAAGGGGAAGGGGGCGTCGCAAAAACCGCTGATAAATTCCCAGCCACGTCAGGGAAAACCCCCCGCTCCCGCTTATCGCCGTCAAAAAGGTCCGGGACCTCTCAAGCCTGGGCCTTCTTTGAAAAGCCTCTATCAACCAGAAATGTCAATGCCGCCTTTGCCGTAAACGAAATAGAGGCAAGAACTTTGGGTTTTTAAACCCCCCACCAAAAGTCTAGTCACATGCAGCGAAGCATGAGTTGAAATGGAGGCAACATTTGGACAAAAAAGGCCAGACCGACGGGCCCCCCCAAACTGTCACACCCTCTGTCTCCGCCTCCTCCTCCTCCTCCGCACCCCCAAGCTTCCCAGCTGCCCATGTCCCAAAGTCATGACAGGTCACCCCGTTTCAGCCTCCACCGTCCCCGAGTACCACCACACCCCCAGAGCCCCCTCCACCCCTTCTCCTTCCCCAGTTTGAGACCCCCAACCCTTTTACAGCGGCCTCTAGCCCGCCTTCTGTCTCCGGGTTTGGGACAGAAGAAACATTTTAACCCAAAACACCCCAAACCCAAACCTGTGTCGGCATCCCAGGTTTTTCCTGGAAATTTTGCCTTTCCGTCTGTGGGCCAGTGGGTTCCGCCACGTCAGGGCCCTTGCCTCCCCCCCAAACCAGATGCCGAGCGGGCATTTCTTTGCCAAAAACCGTCCCTGCCCTACCGCCACTGTCACAAAAATTTCAAGCGCGTTGTCTGCTTTGGGGCCCGGGAAAAGTCCATCTAACCACCGAACATGGACTAGTAACACTGCCAAGCCACATATCTCTTGACAGCTCATGGGGAGCTGGGGGATGTTCGGGGGTCGTGGCTCTCAGCTGGGGCGCGCGCTCTTCAAAACCGCGGGGAATGTGCGGGGTTTTTTTCCCCCAAAGGGTCCTCTGGTGGCATCATGTGCCCAGAAAAACCAGGCCGTGTTGAAATGCTGTCTTGGGAAAACCGCCACACACAGTTCAGGACTGTGGAGGGCCTTTTCCACAACGAGCCCGAGCGCTGGCGGGGTGCAAAACCTTGTGCCAGGGAAGGTGTGTGGAAAGGGGGAAATCTGCTGGCCGCCCTTAAGTCGGGAGGCTGGAGCAATCCCTTTCCTGGCCAGGGATAACCTTTCGTCCGAAATTTCAAAGAGCTCCCGGGTCTGGGTGCCTGGAGGAAAGGGTCGAAGTCTAAATTCGACTTCCCCGGGTTCCACCCCGCTTCGTCCCCCTACCGTTGCAGGCAGCTTGGCCTCCCCGTCAACCGTCTCATTTGTTGCGTGGCAACAAAGCTGGATTCCACCCTCCCCCAAAGCTCCACGATTGGGGAGCAGCGAAGCCATTACGCTACGAAATGACCAAAAGGGCCCGACAAGCCGGGGTGGACCTCGGGGTTTTTGAGCCACCGGATGGGGGCAGGGGGAAAGACCTGCAAACCCTCCTCCCAGTTTTGAAGAAGCCACCAAAATGGGCAGTGCGGGCAATGCCCCTTTTCAGCATTTCATTGTGGTAATTAGTTCTGGGAAAATTGTTGGACACTTGAAACAACAGGTCCCGCCCCGCGACGGAGGAGGGACGGAAAAAGATCGGGGCACGGAGCCTTTTCTCCCCAAATCCACGGCCCCTGTTTCACAATTTCAGGTTTTTTCATTGGGAGTGGTTTGGGGGCCCCCGGGGAGTGCAAGGCAGTGCATCAGCTCTCAGGGTGCATCATCTGAGGCAAGCGGGCTGTTTAAACTTGCCCGAGGGAACGGAGAGGAGGAGGAGGAGGGGTATTCCAGACAAAAACGTTACCGACGTCCCGCCTTGGAAAGAGGTTGGGCGAATTTTAGGGGGAGGGGAAAATGAGGGAAAGGCGTTTGGTGCCCAGGGGCCCAGGGCTTGGAAAAACAAAGGGCCCCCCCTCACATGACTTGGATGTCCATTTCCCCCAACATGATCCTCGCATTTAAAGGCCCTCAAAATGAACAACAGTTCTGGGGGGCCACCCCCTGGATCCCCCGTTTCAAAAAAAAACTCACACTTTCCCTTTCCCCCCACCCAAATAGAGAGTAAAAAAGCAGGAAATGGAACCTTCTGATTTATCAATGGGACATCTTTGGTCTGCTTCCCCGTTCCCAAAAGCACGGGAACAACATCAGCGGTGACGCGTAAGTGCCAAGTAGCCGTAGCGGCAGCGCAGCAGCAAGCAAGGTGGCGAAGCCTAAGGGTTTACCTCCCGCCAATCTTTATTTCCACCTCAAAAACGCATAATGCAGGGGACACTCCAAAAACAAAAAGGACCCGCGTAAGTCATGGTGCACACTATCTGGGCTCAACAACCCATGTTTTTGGATGTGTTCCGGACCCATAGACTTCGGGATCCAAAAAGGACGATTGGCCCGGGCTCGCTCGCCCACCCGGGGGGTTTGCCCGCCCAGCCAGATCATATTGAGCGGACCTTTACAAGCTGGGGGAGCTTACAGACAAACGCATCCCACTTTCCCCAGATAAAGTGGATGTTTGACTTTCACAACATGAATCAGGGATGGGGCTCGTGGTTGTGGCCCCCTTGCCCAGGGCATGTTAGTTGCCGGGCACTTCACATTCCTTTCAAACAAAATGGTCCCTTGAAACTTTTTTTTAAAATGATCATTTCTTACGCAATTTTTTTTTCTCTTTTCCAACGTTAATTTTTGGTTTTTCTGTGAGAGACGTAAAAGCAGCAAGGTTTTAGAAAACCCCTTTTTCCCTTTTTCTACTTTATCTTAGAATTTTCCACGTCAAAGGTTTGGGGGTCATGTTCTGTGAGTTTCAGCTATAACTATGGTCCTTTGGAAAAGAAAGTGGCTTCTAATGGAAATTTTTCCCCTCACAATTTTTAAAAAGTGGTTTAGGTCTATTTAATTTTTTGGGGGTCATGTTCGTAGATACGCAATAATAGGTCCTTTTTAAAAGAAATGTGGCTTTTAAGTAATTCCCTCAATTTTAACAGTGGGGGGAGAAAATCATTTTTTATAATTTTGGGTCTTCCCTTTGAAATGCAGCAATACTACAGGTCCCATTTAAAAAATTTGTTTCTAACAGACATTTGTTCTTCACAAATTTTCAAAAGTGGTCAAAAGGGGCATGTTTTTTAATTTTTGGGGGCTTTTGCTGTGACATCAGTTATACTCAGGTCCTATTATAATTTTTTTTTTTTTTTCTAAAGACATTTTTTCTTCACAATTGTCAAAAAGGGCCAAGGGTCATGTTTTGAATTTTTGGGGGCTTTTCTGTGACATGAGCTATAAAACGGTCCTATTATAAAAAAAAAATTGTTTTAACAACATTTGTTCTTTACAAAAGTCCAAGTGGTCAAGGGGCATGCTTTAATTTTGGGGGCATTTTTTGCTGGACATGCAGTATCTACAGGGCCTTTTATAAAAAAAATTTGTTCTAAAAGAATTTGTTTTTCACAATTTCAAAAGTGGCTCTGGGTCTGTTTTTAAAATTTTTGGGGGCCATTTTGCTGTGACATGAGCAACTAAGGTCCTATATAAAAAAAAAATTTTTTCTAAAACATTTGTTCTTCCAATTGTCAAGAAAGGGTCAAGGGTGAGGTGCTGTCAGAAACGAAAGGTAGGGGCACTGTTAATGGGCACAAATTGCAAAATGACTTTTTTGCAAGACTTTAACAAAGCATCAATCCCCTTTTTGAAAACCATTTAATACAAATTTAAAAAAGGAAAAAAAGACTGGGGGGATCCATCCATTTTTAAAAAAAGTGTTTTTTAGAAATTAAATGCTAAAAAAACTTGCATGTTAAAAATAGCTGAATTGTACAAGGGGGGGACAGGAAAAATTGGGCCAGAGTAGGGTTTTTCAAAGGAAAGGGGTATGGAACGGCGAGAAACAAAGTACAGAGACCCTTTTCCCCCACACTTTTAGTAAAATGAGAAAAAGAATGCCAAAAAAAAGGGCACCGGGTGGAACAGGAGCGTTAACTACCAGTATTTCCAATGAAGCTCAATTGGGCCGCCCCTACGGGGGGCCCAACGCTCCCCGGCTGACTGTGTAACGAGGGGCTGGGGTTCTCACACTTTCCGCTTCGCACCTACTTCAGCACGACAGTTTTCATTGCTGCGTCATCGGGCTTTTAACCGGTGTTAAAAATGACGGACCCAGCCTGGGCTCTCACCCCCACCCACTGAACTCCGCCCGGTGTGAAACCCGAGTTAATAAATGAAGACGTTTCTTTGGGCCTCACCCACCACTGAATCCCCGGCAGTGGACCTCCGTGTTAACAGATGGCGACGGCACATGGCTCTACCGTTTTGGGGGAATCAGGAGAGTTTCAAATTTCTCAAAAAAAAACTATTTTGAAAAAAAGGTGATTTCTGTTGGGGTTTGTATGTCAAAAAAGGGGCCAGGGCGGACAAATTGCCAATTTGAGGCTTCACTCAATATAAATTTCCGTATTTTAAACAAGGAAAAATTTTCTAATGGCGTCCCGGCCCCCAAACTCATGAATCCATTAAACATTAACAACTATAGCACTATTTTTTTTTTCATCTTTTTTAAAGTATATAATAAGACTTTTTCTAAGTGCTTTAACGTGTTGAAAAGTGCTTGCAACAATGGCACTCGACTACTAGAGTACAAAAACAAACATTGGGGATTTAATGATCAATAATGCGGGGGGCTACAAATTTTTCAATGCTTCATCCTTTCCCCAAAAGCCAATATCCTGCAGGAACAATCGAGGCACTTTCTTAGTCGGAGGGTGAGAGAGGATCAATGTGACAGGGAAAAAGGGTATAACAACCAGACATACCGCAGGAGCTAGGGAAACCCCACACTCCCACTAAGATAAGATAAAAAAAAGCAAATTTTTAAAATAGTGCTAGAGTTGTCCTAATGTTTATTGGATTTCATACAATTGAGGCTTAAAATTTCTGGGGCTGGAGCACTATGGGGCATCATTTTTCTTTAGGGGAGTCCCGTCCCTAATCAATGAGAGGATTGGAGGAAAAATGAAAAAGAATTGATTTGGGGAAAACTCTCAAAGCCCGGAGGGCAAATGTCTTCTCAACTAAGAAGTGTTTTGGGGGTATTGGACATTTGTTTACTTAGGGGTTGCAGAATTAAAACATCTACAGGTGTAAAAATTTCCCTTAAAAACGCAGGGGGGGGGTTTTATGGGTTTTATTTATCCCCTTAAAAAAAAGCAAAATGATAATAAAGTAAAAAATATAAAAAAATTCCCAAAAAATTTTGAAAAAATGTCGTTTCCAAAAAAAATCTAAATGCAGTCACGTACAAAAAATAGCCCCTTTTTTTGTGACTGTGGGTCAAACTGTTTTGGGGCTGCTGTGGCCCCAAAAAGGGATAGCATGTATGAAACTAAAAGGTGGTTGAAAAGACCCTTTTCCGGCACTTTTTAAATGTGGGGGGCATGAGGTTTGGGGCCATCTGTGGCCCAGGACAGTATAGTCAATGCCATGAATAAAATGGTGGTTGAAAAGACTCCATTTTCGGCACTTTTTTAAACTTGGGTCAGACAGGTTTTAATGGTCCAGTTCATGTTTAATTCCAGTTTTAAAGTCCCTTTAATGCCAGTTCAAAAAAAATGGGGTTACAAAGACTCCTTTTTCCCCCGGGACTTTTAATTTGGGGGGGCACCGTTTAATGGAAACGCGGCCAGGATAGGATATCAATGTCCAGTTAACTAAAATGGGGTTGAAAGACTCCTTTTCCCACACTTTTTTTTCTGTGGGTCAGACTTTTAAAGGTCATTCTGGACAGGACAATTTAGCAATGTCCGTTCAACTAAATGGTGGTTCAAAAAACCCTTTTTCCACAATTTTTAAAAATTGGGGGTCCATGCAGGTTTTGGGCTCATGCTGTTACCCCGGGCAGATATAGTCAATTCCAGTTCAAAAAATGGTGGTTAAAGACCCTTTTCCCAGCACTATTTTTAAACTGTGGGTCAGATAGGTTTTTTTTTTTGGTCATACGCGGAAGGACAAAAATAGAAAAAGTCCATTCAAATAAAATGGGGGTTTTTAAAGACTCCTTTTTTCCGGGGGACTTTTTAATTTGGGGGGGCAGACAGGTTTAATGGTCATACTGCGGGCCCGGACAGGGTTTGCAATGCCAGTTCAAAAATAAAAGGTGGTTGAAAGACCCTTTTTCCAGCCTTTTTTAATTGTGGGGCAGACATTTTTAAAGGTCAATGCGTACAGGACAAAATATTAATGCCATTTTAACTAAAATGGGGTTAAAGACTCCTTTTTCCGCACTTTTTTTTTGGGGGTAAGGTTTGGGGCCCTGCTGCGTTCCCGGAAGGGTTTTTTCAATGCCGTTCAATAAAAAGGTTCAAATCAACGCCTTCTGGCAAATTTTTTTTTTGGGTCATGCAGGTTTAAAGGGTCATGCTGTTGCAGACGGATAGTGAAGGCGTGGTTTTTTTTCTGTGGCTTTTATAATAGTGTTTTGCCTAAGATGTTGCCCCTATATTTTACTGTTGGGATTTTTAATTCCAGGTCTTTTGATCATCCCGGGAAAGACCCCGGTTGGGGTTTCGGGGTCCCGGCCGGGCCCCGTTGCAAGGGAAAAACCCCGTGGTTTTTGACATAGTGTCAAATTTTTTATGTGTTCACTATTTGGAACTGGGTTTTTTTTCCCTGCTAGCTTGTTTGATTCCTGGCCGAACGCCCGGGCCGGGAAATTTTCGTCCCAGCACCCAGGGGTTTAAACCTGGCTCCTTGCTCCTGGTTTATTGACGGGGCCCTCAACGCTTTCGTGTCGTTCGGGGGGCCCCCCTGACGGCCCCCTTTAAACATTCCCCAAACAGGCCCTACCCCAGTCGACCCTCCTCGCGGTTAAATTTTAAAGTACCGGAATTGGGTCGGTCCCCGCCCGTTGGGAAAGAGTTGAAAACTAAAGTTCCGGGCATGGCGGGCTTTTTAAATCAAGTTTTCGCAGCGCCCTTTAATGCCAAAACCTAAACCCGGAAAACCTTTGGACTTGCCCCCCCCGTCTTTTGTCCCTACCGCCCGTTTTTGTGGATCCTAGCATACGTCAAAAAGTCTAAGATGCTTCTTCCGGATCTTTTTAAAAAGGGAAATCCTACGGGTTTTCCGAACCTTTGGGGAAATCATGTAATTTTTTTTTTTCCGTTTAAAAAACCTTTTTTCCCCATGGGGGCTAGAGAGTAGCAGTTTTTGGGGGTCTCTCCCCCCAGGGCCCCCTCGGGGTTTGGGAAATTAGCTATACCCCTCCAAAGGCCCCGGTGGAGATCTTTGGACAGTTTTTTTTTGGGGCTTTGGGACGGTTTTGAAAACCCCCCCAAAAAACCGTGTGGCATGGGCGGAGACAAATTTGCTAGCTATTCAGAGGGCCGCCGCTCGGCTGAAGAAAAACTGTTCCGAGTTCCCCCCAATGGTTTTTAAACCGTTGACTCTTTGGTCAGACCACCCCTCTGAAGCCCCTTTTCAGACAAGGGTTTTCGATGCCGAAAAGGATGCTATGGTCAGCCATCCCAATCCCTGAGCCCCCTGAGTGCCTTATGACTCAAAGCTGTGACTATTGACAAAAGGACTAAGAGAGAGACGCGGGAAAAAAAAAGGGGGTTTTAAAACTGTTCAGCTCAATTTCGGTTTTTCCTGAAAAACCCTTTGCTTCTTCCTTTTTTGAGAGTTTTCTCGCCCCCATCCCCCCTTTTCATCTTCTGGAAAGAACCCAGGGTTTGGGGACTTATGTCTGCTGCCCCCAAGGAGGAGACACCTTTTGGGGAGAACCCCTTGTGTTTTTAAATTGCGGGAAAGGGCCTGCCCAAAATTTTCTGAGAGTGCCCTATTAGGCCTAATTCCCCCCAAAGGGTAAAACCAAACTTCTGAAAAATTTTTCCAGGAAGGTAACTGGGATGTAAGGAAACTCCAAAAATTCTGATAACAAGTTTTTTTTCCCCGGGAACCTTGGGTTTTTTAGCCCCAAAGATTTTTTGGTTTTCTTTTTCGGGGGCCCTTTTGTTTTGATTTGGGGTGCAGCTGCTAATTTTCAATCAGTATGGCTGTTGCTAAAGCCTTGGGTTTGGAATTTGGGTTTGCTTTGTTTCTCCTTTTTTTTGTTTGGGTTGTAGTTTTTTCCCCCCACAAACCCGGAGGAAGGGGAAAAAAATTTTTGTTTCTGCCCGAGGTCACTTTGAATGTTGGGAGTTCGCATACTGAAAAACTTTCATTTTTTTTTCAAGGGGGAAACCCCCTCTGCAGATATTATTCTTGGGTTCCCCCGTTTCCCCCCTCCATTAAAAACCGTTGTTCAAACTGGAGAAAAACCCCCGAGTTATCAAATGGGGGGGACCTCGTGGTGCTCATTCAAAACAGTTTAACCCTTGGTGTTTCTGTTTTTTTTAATGCCTGATATGTCAGAATTTTTAAATTTAGCGTCTTTGATGGGGTGGGTTTGGGGGAAAAATCTGCCTCCACACCACCTGATGTTTTTTTCCCATAAAAACCTCCCTCCAGGGGGAAACCAACCGTCTGCCCCCGGGGAAAAAAACTTTTGGGAAACTTTTCAAATTTAAAACCCGAAAAAATTTTTTTTCCCTTTGGGGTTGTGGTCACCACCTTGCCCTTTTTATTTTGTGTCCCCCAACTACCCCGTTCACAAAAAATTCTGCTCCCCCCAAGCTGGGCCCCTTTTGCCGTTTACGAAGGTTTTTTCCCTTAACGAATTTCTGCCCCTACAGGTGATAAAAAAATTTAAAAAGAAACCGCCTTAATCAACTGGGCACAGCTGGGCTAGGGGTCATAAGGGCTCAAAAAAACGGCCAACTAAAAAAAAAAAAACCCAGTAAAAAAAACCCGCCGAAATCCCAAAAAATATGTCCGCCTCCCCGAGTCCCATCGCAAAACATGCCCCCAAGCGAAAAGGAAAAGAATTCCCCCAGGTCCCCTTCTGCAAAAAAATTGGGATTTTGTTGAGGGTCTGGGGGCCCCCCATAAAAGGGGGGGGGGCTGTTATGGGTCATGCCAGAAAGAACCCCCGTGTTTTGGGTTTTGGTCGCCCGGGCCCTGGGCCCTTTCGACGTAAGCCGTGGTTTTTTACCCTAGTGTCACTTTTTTTCACTATTGTTGGGAAATGGGTTTTTTTTCCCCTTTTAGTCTTGATTGATTCCTGGCCTTCGCCCGGGCCAGGGAATTTGTCCAGGGATCCACGGTTAACCTGGCTCCCTTTCTCCTGGGGGATTGACAGGGTTTTACCATTTCCCATCGGTCTTCCCTTTCTTCCCCCTATTGCCTTTTTTCCTTAGTTTCTCCCGGAAGGTATTTAAGGGGGGCTTCTGTTCTTCTCCCTTCCTTTTATATTTTGGTTTTTTTTTCTGGCCCATAACTCGCCCTCTTTTAAATTTTTTGCCTCCCCGGGTTTTCTTTTTCCCGCTTTTTTTCACGTTTTTTCTTTTTGCTTTCTGACTTTGGTTTCCCCGTTCCCGGGTAGTTTTTCCCACTTGGGTTTTTTTTTACCATCCCCCTTTTTTGGTTTTTTATTTTTTTGTCTGCGTCTTTTGTTTCCACGTATTCTATTTGGTTCAGTCTTCTGGGTTTTGGGGCCCACCTATTAATGATTTGGGCAACCCCAAAAGGCAGGGAAAAGGGGTTGGGATCAGTGTCAGGGGGCCCCACGCTGTCTGTTTTCTGTTCGGCGCCCCTGCGGATCCCTTAAATCCCCTTCCCCATCCCCGTTTGGGTAAAGAATGAAGGGGTTTTTCCTCTCCCATAGACTTTAATGGTTCATGGGGGATAAATATTATCGAAATATGGATAAAATTTTTTGAAAATTTCCGATATCGAAAAAAACGACCCCATTTACGAAAAACCAACGAAAACGCCCCCACTAGTCAAGAGGTTTGCATCAATTTAGATAGATAGATAGATAGATGGTCCAATAACATTTTTTTGATTAAACCCTAATGTACCCTTTTGATATGTTAACCCTTTAAATTTTCATTAAAAAAACCCTTAAACCCTGAAAATTTGGGGTTTAAGGGCGGAACCCTTTAAGTAGGAAGGGGGTTAGTGAAAAAAATGGGCCTAAATTTAAAGGAAAAAGGGGTTTTTTTGTGTGTTCAAAATGGTGTGAAAAATTCGACCACCCCCTTGTTTAGGCACATTAGGGGGAGCTTGGGCGCAAAAATAATCCCGCCATAGAAAAAAACCCCCCTTTAACGACCTTGGGCTATAGTACGTCCGGGCCGAAAAGGGGGTTTGGGGGGATCGCGCCGCGCCCCCCCCGCACAGCTGCCGGTGTTAGGCAAATCCCCCGCTAACCCCGGCAGTAAGACCCCGGCGGGGCCCCCGCCGCTGGCGCTTTTTTCCCCCTCAGACACTGCGGCAAAAATGGCCGTGGCGTCAAATTAACGCCGATCGGTGCCGCGCACAGATCGGTTAGGGTCATCGGCACCGGCGCAGCTATGCTCCCGAACCGACGACCGGGCGGGTGGGGGGACCCGTAAAGGCACCGCATTACCCGGGCCGGTTTGCCCCACTTCCGCCCGCAGACGGAAATGGGGAAACCGCCATCTTTTGTACACCCTAATGCATTGCCTAGAAATGCTTTAAAAAAGTTTTAAACAATCGTCCCCCAAAGTGGCAAGTCCCATAGGGCCTCAATGTTACAGTAAAAAAAAAAAAAAAAAAAGATTAAAAGTTCAAATCCCCCCCCTTTCCCCCCTTTTTAAACAAAAAATATTTAAAATAAAAAAAAAAAGTTACACTATTGGTACGCCGCGCCCGAAAAAGTCCGATCTATAAAAATTAACATCATTTATCCCTACGCTAACACCGTGAAGAAAAAAAATTCCCAAAAGCCAAAATTGCGTTTTTTGGTCATTTTAGTCACCAAAAAATGGAATAAAAATGATTTAAAAAAGTCCATGCATTTCCAAACGCTAGCGATTAAAAAAACACTTTTAACCCCCAAAAAAAGCCCATCACTATGTCCGTAGGTGTTAGTAAAAAAAGTTTTTTGGGCGCACAAAAGGCGCCGTGGCCAAAAATTCCAAAATAAAAATTTTTGGAATTTTTTAACGGTACCAAAACATAAAGGAAAACCCTACAGTTTGGATTGCCCGATGCAAACAACCTTAGAAAACAGATAAAATTATATTTACCGAAGATTGAACGCCGTAAAAGCAAAACCCCCGCAAACATGGCGAAAATACATTTTTTTTCACAATTTGTCCCACTTGGAATTTTTTTGCAGTTTCCCAGTATATTCTATAGTATAGTGAATAAGTACATCTTGTCCCGCAAAATAAAAGCCCTCATGTGTCTATGTAGGTGGAAAAATAAAAAAGTGATGACTTTCAGAAGGTGAAGAGGGAAAAACGAACGTGTCACCCAAAAAAAATGGCTGGTCCTTAAGGGGTTAAGGTTATAGACAGGCTGGGAATAAGAGAAAAGTCATTAGAATAGCATGTCAGTGAATAGAAACTATGGTACTGATCTTGCTTGGAGGACCACAGGTGCCAGCAATACCTGTGGTGTGCTGGCTCTTGTTGTATGCAGAATAAAGGGTGAGAGCAGATAAAATACATTTCAAATTTAATGTAGTAAAAATGTCAAATATAAAAATCTGAACAACATAATCAGTGGGTTATTTAATGTGAAACTAGTTTAAGATTCTATGAATTTTAAATACATTTTATAGGAGATATTTCTATATTTTGGGGATATTATATATGTATATTAATTTTATATGATCACATTTTTCATTAAATTTTAATAATTACATTTTGTACAGTTTGATAATTATAATAAATTACTTTTTGTTAATGTACTGGGGAAAGTTGAGAAATATTGGCCATTTTTGCCCTTACAGCAAATCCAGCACCACACATTGAAATAGGTCTGCCTGTCGGAGCAGTAATGCGCCTAGTTTTGCCGAACCACGTTCATATATGTGTCCAATCTTATGAATGTGGTGTGACACCCCTCCATAAAGCCCCCAGAACACCTCTTCATGTTAGGCACATTAGAAAGTGTCGAGTCTTACAAACAATGCGCCTAACACATTCATTAGGTGCATTAGACATCGTAGCCGGCTCAGTTAGGTGCATTGTACACCAGAAAAAGCGTCCTAAATGTCATAAATCCAAAATTTTTCACAATTTTATTAGAACTACTTTCAGACCGAAGAGGGTAGTATTGGAGCAATACTACTTATTGACATGCGTGTGTTGATTGGATCTGTATTATATCTCGCTGCTATATTTTGTATACTGTTATACATTGAAATTCACAGAAAAAAAAGTTGCTCTCCTAGCAGAAATAATAAAACTTAATTTTTAATGAGATATGACTAAAATATGCAAAAAGGAAAAACACTCTTATACCATCACTCCCTCACCCTACCTATACAGAGTAACCACCCTGAAAAGGGTGACTCTGTACTAGAACAAAAGCCTAATAATACCCTCTACAAGAAAGAAATGAGAACAGTTGAATAGAACAACTGTTCCAAAAGCATGTATTATACAAAACTTTAAAAAAAAACTTAAAAAAAAATTAAGATCAAGTAGGTACTTATTTCCAGGGTTTTGTAGGATAAGGTTATCTGTATAGTTAAGGTAGGGAAGTAACGGTATAATAGGTGCACATTTAAATCACATCTCAATAAAAGTAAAGTTGTATTATCTCTGCTAGGAGAGCAACTTTTTTGGTGAATTGTTGTAGCTTGTTGTTACCCATATCTATAGAGATATGGAGGCTGTTCTAATCCACTTTATTTAAAAATTGTCACTGTCATTTTAGACTGGAATATACCCATACTTTATCTACAGGGGCAATGATTAAAGGGGTTGTCTCACCATACTGTGTCAGAGCCACAAGCAGGTTTACATTCATACATCTTGTCTCTTCCTGCTCCGGCTGTGGGTTATTCTAATAGCATTGATTAGCATATCAGCTCCTTATTCATGGCACTTCTAATAGCTCTGACATGAAAGCAGGAGATCTTATCTATACTCCAGAGAGCTTTAGAGCTTAAAGTAAATAAGTAATTAAAGATAATTTGTGGTTAGAACACACTCTGTTCTCAAGCTGCCAGCTGTCCAATCTGTGGTGATGTTACTCCCTGTTCTCAGATGTTGATGTGTGTGCACTCAGAGCAGATACAATCTTTCCTATCTCCTCAACAATGCAAAAAAACAAAGCAATATATTTGGCAAAAGTCTTTAATTACCTGTCCCTACATGTTGAAAGCTAATAAAGATAGTTGCATTGTGCAGGTACAGTATTCTCCTCTTGAAACATTGCTTATAAATTCGTACTATGGAAACATACATTGTTCTTTTCTAAAGTCATTTCCGAATAAGAACAATCATTTTTACAGCATAAACAGGAAGCCATTAATGATGAATAACAGTTTTACACATTATAATAGCACCACTGGCTGGTTTCATTAACGCTGTTCTCGACAGTTGCAGCAGTTTGCTGCTTGCTTTACAAGCTGTTGATCTGACATTACTCAGGCTTGTTGTACTATATGTCAGTATATGTCAGTACACAGAGACCCATTCTCCTTGCTTGCATTCACACAGCTCCTGCTACTATGAACTATGACTTTCCTGCACTGTTCTGCATCAAGAAAAGAATATAAGAGAAAAGGTCAAGAATACATGGGTGCAGGCTAGATATTAGGTTTCAGTGACTGGGTTTCTGATGGGGTGGCGAAATTCTGCAACTTTTTGGTTTCTGGTAGCCTATACTTTCTTCATAATTGAAATACAATACACAATACCCAGCATGTTGTGGCTGGTGTGCTGAAGCTGTAAAGATATTGTTCAAATTGAAGGAGACGTCTGATTTAATCTTGCTGCAGTTAAATGTAGTAGTAAATGCAGTAACAGTTTTTGCTGCCTGGGGCTGTCCCTAAGTTTGCTGCCTCTTTTTACAGACCACACCCTCACTTTTCAGACCCCATCCCTTTTTACAGGCCCATTCTCAAACCATATATCATAACAGCCACTTAAAATCATGTTTTTATTTCATGATATTAAAAGCCATAACTTTTTGTCAATGGAGCTGCTCAAGCTTTTTTTATGAGATAAGCATTTTCATCTGTACTATGATGTTAGAGTAAATAACATTTTCATCACCTCCAGTGCCTTTCATGTATGGGTCCCACACAGAAATTTCATGCAACAGCATGTCCAAAAATCCCATCAAAAATGTATTTAGTATGTAAAAAAAGGGTAATGGCTCCTTTAGGGCCTTTCTCAAGCTGCCATTGCAAAGGACATTGTACTTTCAGGGGAGTATACTCTTCTTTACATATATATTTATATATATATTATATTATATATATATATAATATTATATATATATATTTATATATATATATGTTATATCTCAGAGTAAATATGCAGAACTACAGTTTAAAGTGAAAAAGTGAAAAAACTACTTTATTCAAAACATGTCCACAGGGCATACGTTTCGGTACAAAACATTTTTCAAGGCTTGAAAAAGGCATTTTGTAGCCGAAACGTTGCCCTGTGGACATGTTGGATTAAAGTAGTTTTTTTCACTTTTTCACTTTAAACTGGAGTGCTGCATTTTCTCTTGATATATTTCGTGGACTCGTGACGAGAGTCGAACATTGCTGGCACCCACTGGTAATTTTTAAGTTTTTTGAGTGCTGCCTTTTTTCTATATATATATATATATATATATATATATATATATAAACACATCTGTCTTCACACCTCCGTTTCGGAGCTCAATAAGTGCTGTATACACAGGCATGCTTCCCTGTGCCCTTTAATAGCTGCTGGGTCTTATCAGACCATACCTGACAGCTCTGCAGTCAGTACATGGGAAGTATTTTCCCTGTATTTCCCTGCAACTGGGACTACTATACTAGCCTCAGGTACAGGGGAAATCAGAAAATGGGGGAGAGGCAAAATAACCAAAATGAAATTATATAAAATGCACACAAAATGTGTACTAACAGCCCCTCTATGTAAACGTTTGTGATGGAAAACTGTCACAATTACAAAACTTACTTTAGCACCTCGTTTGCTGTTAAAATAATTAACTAGATAAGAAAAATCCTTTTTTTTACTACTTTCCCTCATATTATTATAAAAAAATGGAGAAATTGCATAAAAGTAAATCCTAGCAGCATGGAAAAAAGGAGAAAAAAGTAATAGAAAAACCGAGTGCAAGAAAACGTTCAAACCCGCTTGTGCTATGGAAAAGGAAAATGTGCCTGGTAAGGAAGGGAGGTAACAGGGTAATAGGTCTTTTCCTATATAAAAACAGGTCATAGTGTTTTAGGGTAAAACACACATTGCTGAGACAAGGAAACCAGCAGCGATTTTATGCTGAATGTCGTTCAGATAGCATGACCATTAATCCACGCTAATCCTTTAAAACAACCCCAACCCATTACCCAATAGTTCCCCCTTTTAAACAAACAATAACAACACAGACTTACAGTTTGGATTTATTTGGCCATAGTGGCCATTTTTATTAAAAAACAGTTAACATAAAATAGCTTATACATAAGCACCAATCATACAAAACGGAGGTGGTCCTTAGAGCTACAAAAGGTCTGGCAACCATTTATTTTACCAAAATAAATGTAAAAAACAAATTTTATCTGCGGCTATATAACACAAACTTGCTTGGAGGCACCATCAGCCAAAATAATAGCTAATGCCAAAAACACCGGCTCACAGGGACCCCATCACCTTTGCAAGACTAAGGAGAAATCTCTAAAATTGACAGGCCATCACCATGATGAACCACCCCTCAGCAAACTTTACCACTAACTCCAAGGACACTTGACCCGCCATGCGAGCAAGGACACCTCAAGCATGCGAGTCACTCCACAAAGAGACCGTCCTCTCGATACACTCCAGAATCCCCAATTACCAAATATCAGTCCCAACCGTATTCAAATGAACCCTGTTGTTCAACCAAAAATTACATAGAGCATCCTTCAGATTTAAATGCACCCATTATGAGCAACAACAGCCAAAATTGCCTGGTTGACCTTTACACAGGCTCTGTTGATCCCCACGAGTGACCGAGCTCCCCTCCAAGACTTCCGAAGAACAATCTCAGACCACACCGTGATGATACCAGGGAGCAAAGACCACAACTTTAACAGGTCATACTTAATGTCCTTTATAGGTTCATGTAGAACTAACACATCAGGGGGCCTATCCAAGGTGGCAAATCTATGGAACTCGGGAAGAACTTGGTTCCAAGCCAAGCCAAAGACCGATCCATCTGACACAGTGTCTCTCGACAAACCCAGCTGCCACCCATCCCACCGAATATCCGCCCGCAGTGCACCCCAATGCACATTGGAATGTCCAAAAATTCAAAACAAACATGAATAGCCTGGAAAGACAGAAAAATGTTCCTAAAACCAGAGACAAAATGCCATACCAGCACAAAAAACACATTTAAGAACCACGTAAACTTACACTTCTTAGCTGCAGCCTAACATAGGATTGTAAATGAATCGAGTCCCACCTCCCAATCCTTTCAACTACCTCGAGTTCCACCTCAGTAGCAGCACAAATGAGGAGAAAAACCTAAACCAACTGCCACAAGCCAGCGCCTTAAAACTGCCATAAGCTGAAATCTTCAGAGGAACAACCCATCCACAAGATAAAGAAAAGGCCCCTGAAAGACCTGGCCTAAATGTTACATATCCCTAAAGCACTGAACAGGACACATGGAGGCCTCCAAACCCAAATGGAGAACCACCCTTTTTCCTCTCCCCATCTGATCAGTCTTTGACCTCCAATACCAAAACTCCACCCTCTTTTCCAATGAAACTAAATCCTCCCCAAGAATCCCACCTGTGCACGACTTACTGGGGAACACTAATTCCCACACCCTCAACGCCCCAAAGAAAGCAACAGAAAATGACACCTTAAACAAGGCCACCTCAAAAGCTGAAACACAAATCACCCACACCTCTGAAACCAAACGCTCCAGCAACTGAAATGAAACAGGGTGACTAGCATCAGACACCAACCGACCCCATCTAAAGTCCAACAATGTTCTCACCCCCAGAAAATATTTTGTGATATCTTTGCCACCCCTAAAACGAAAACCAAAAGCAAGAGCTGAGACAAACCTGTTCTGTTTTAATACTGTCCAACCAGCAACCGATGCTTGCCCTACCAAAATTAACAAAGCTAAAACTCCTGCCCTCGTAATCTTTTTCCTCTGCAATGCTGCATTAATCATAAGAATCAAAATCACAAAACTTATCCTCTGGCAATCTACATTCCATCCTCTCAGAATCCAGTACCATACCCAAAAACTTTAACAATGTGACAGGACCCTAAGTCTTATCTGCCGCCAGTGGTAAGCCGAACCACTGTGCTACAAATTCCAAAGAATTCAAAAGCATCTTACAGACTGTCGACTCAGCTGACCCAACACACATAAATTCATCCAAGTAGTGAATGACGGATACCAGTCAGATCCCTGACCGCCCATTCAACAAAAGAACTAAAAGCCTCAAATAAGCGCACAAAATAGCACAACCCATAGGCAAACAACGATCTACTTAAACCCCTCCCCGTCCTAAAAACAGCCGAACACTAGATGGATTCACCGGCAGCAAACAAAAAGCTGACTCCACATCTGCTTTCGCCAACAGAGTCCCAGCACCATACTCCTGCAACAAACCCACCGCCACATCAAATGAGGTATAAACAACAGAACACAACTCGGGATCAATAACATCATTAACCGACATGTGTCCAGACATGCTGCTGATGCAAGAAAAGGCCCACCTACATGCTCAAGATGAGGCCTGCTTCCCACCGCTGAGCTCCTGCGCCGAGCGGATTTCTCCCAGGCCGGCCAGAATGACTACGAGCTGCAACCCTCTGAGACCGGACTGGAGGGTCCCTGGTGGGGTTTCTTAGTGCCTGGGATCCCTGGGGGTGACATCAGGGCTCAGCCATTCAGGAAGCCGTGTGTGCTGGCTCTGACGACCACTGCCAGGCTGCCTTTCAACATCTCCTGCCTGGGTGGCTAACACAGCCTGCGCTTGTTCCTACGGCCACTCAGGGCCATGGGAGCCAGTCGTTACGCACAGGTGCTCCAACAACTCCCCCACGACAGCCATTTTACAGGGGACGCAGGAGACACAGGCGCAAGGACAACTCAGTACAGGCCTTGTGCGACAACTGTCTCCTGCTATCACCGGCCAGAAACTGCCCATTAAACCTCACCCCCTCAACCAGTTAAGCTCCACCTTCTCCCGCCTTGCTTGCGCCCCATTGGCTTGGTCATGTGTGGCCATCGCCCACATTGGGCTGGGGCTCCAGCCCGTTTTTGAACAGGTTTCCTTTTAAGTGATTATTCTTTAGGGTAAAACCACATGTAGCAAATATGCTGAGTTATTGCAATAATAGTCACATACATGATTACACATGAAAAACTGTGGATTTGGGCCTGTTTTTCAATCTGTTCATTGAAGGGCTAAATTTGGCAGTGAAAATCTATTGCATTTCCATGACATAAAGAGCATATCCAGTGTTTCAAATCCACAGCATGATAATTTTTCTATGCAGAGTATTTTCTCTACATGTAAATGGCATTTTTAATAGCCATCCACATGTATTGTACTATATTTTGCTGTTCATATACAACTATATAGAGAGATCCCTCAAGTTACAATCGCTTCGGGATACAATATGTGCAACATGCAAAAATCTTTCCTGCCACATGCGGCGACATGTATGAAACTTGGCACCTCAACAAAAATTTTCGTGTCTTTTTTCTTCTGTAAAATGCGCCTGAATATATGAACGGGGTGATTCTGCGCTCATAAATTGCTCCTTAGGTTCGAGGCGCCTCACATCTGTGTTTGGCGCACTGTGGAACTTTGGCACATTAGTAATTCGCCAAACGTACATACAGCAATAGCCGGCACCCCACAGGTCTTGCTGAGACTTATTCTGCAACATACAAGATCACTTCCATAGTTTCTATTCAATGACATGCTATTGTAACACCTTTTATTTTCTTTCTAGCCTGCTATGATGTGTCTAATCACTGATAATAATACTCTAACTCCGTAGTATTTATGGTAGATGCAGTATTGGTTTAATTAATTAATTTATTTAATTTTAAATTAATTTTAGATTATATAAATCCTAAATACATTTTATAGGAGATAATTTTATATGTTTGGGATTTTATATAATTTTATACTCATTTTATATTGTATAATTTATTATGAATTTTATAAAATTTCATTTTATATAGTTTGATAATTATCATACATTACTTTTATTATTTTACTGGTATAAGTTGAGAAATAAGGGACATTTTTTGCCCTAATGGCAAATCTAGTTCCATTACGACTCCTCAGACTCAGACAGACCACATTAAAATAGGTCTGCCTGTTCACACGACTAGTTTTGCCGAACCACATTCATAAATGTGTTTAATATTATGAATGTAGTAAGACACGCCCCACGAATGCCCCCACATCTTTGGCGTATTGCAAAGTGTCGGGCCAGTCGCACAATGCGCCAAACATGTTCATTTGATACGCAATATATCGGGAAATTAGGCAGACTAATCACTTTTGCTGCTTTTAATGGCAGATTATTATAACTGACCCCTTCATCGCCGTGTATGTAGGGTGTGGTTTAAAAATACAGGGCGACATGTATGATTTTTGGCGCCCAGGCGGCATTGCTTTTTGCGTGCATTTGTAGTGTAGAATGCACCTGAATTTATTAACCTGTTCTATGCGGGTCATAGATTTATCTCTCTCTAGCTACTAGGCGACACTTCTGGCTCAGATAAACCACTTTTAAAGTGGTCTACCTGTTCTAGCAGTAATGTTCCTGGATTTGCCGTTCAAAACTCATACATGAGTAGCTTCATACGGTTTTAGTGCAACACACGTCCAGCACACCCCTCCATCTCAGGCGCATTACAAAGTGCCGAGTGCGCCTCCAGTATATTAAAAATATAGCAAACATGGTTGTGCCAGTTTTCGGGCTGAAAAGACGCCAGACTTCTGGCACAGCCCTGTACATACATTTCCCCCACAATGTCCCAGACACTGATCCAGCCAATGACCATGGATATTTTGCTTAGAAATCCCCTGTATAAGTGAAGTGCATGCACTGACTGGTGATCTAGTAGCTCCTTTCTACAATATATTGCAGTATTACATGTACTGTACTGCTCTGTGTTACATGTGCCAGAATGAGTGGCTCCTCTGGACACTATGTGCGACATGTATGAATGGGGCGGCACCATTTTTTGCCGTACTTTGTACCAAAAAACTGTTGTAGATGTATGAACAGAAAGATGTAGGAACAGTCGTATGCCAAAACTTGTGCTAGGCACAGCACTTTTGAATGCACCAAAGATATTCTATGCTATGTGCCAAAGATCTGCTAAGCGCCAAAGATATGCTATGGTATGCAATGCAAGGTATACAGTGAGATTTATGAACCAACATATGACAGTCTCATAAATACTGTCGCATTCTACAATCCTCTATATCAATTTTGAATTGGCGTGTCAGCACCAAGTTTCATACATGTCGTCCCTAACTTCTTTTTTCTGCTTTCATTCGTATAAAGTACACGAAGTTCCTATCCTCAACGTAGGTGTTTTCAGTCTTCAGCAGCTCTTGGTGGTGTCACATTTTGGGGCTTCGGAACCATTTACCAGCTTTCCATACAATTATGGTCTCAACATACAATGATTGCCTTAGAATCAATTAATATTATATATTGAAGAGCAATTATAGTTTAGTCTCCATATAGAGACTATAGAAAATCGCACTAACAGCAGCAAAAGATTGTGTTGTATTGAAGCCTTTTATATAGTACAGTATTCTGTGTTCTGCCCGAGTAGACTGTTGTTACCTTCAATATAAGTGCATGTTTTGTACAAGAAACCGAGGGAAGTCAAATACCATTTTCCCTGCTTTAGAGTGTTCATCATGAGCCGCAGACGAAGTTTTACCTAATGTAAGTTTCTGGACTGCTGATTTGTAATTGCATTTAGAGGTATAAATTGTAGCTGGAGGGAATATGTTCACCTTCCTTGTTTCTCTCACCAATATTGTCACTCTAGAATACTGCAAATTAAGTAAAGCTCTCTTAAATGACAGGCTATTTCTTAGGGGAGCATAGTGGAACAGAACAATAAACCGAACGCACAGGGAAATGTTTGCTTGGAATATAAGAGATGCCTTCAAAGAAGCAATCTGGCTGAAATCAAACCTGGAGAATAAAGCAACATAATTTAAGTCTCTTTATTGAAAAGCTTTTTTTCTTCTGTAAAATGCTGAAGCTTCAATAAGCCCCATCACATGTTTCAGAAAGTATGTGATTTTAGCTGTAGATCTTTTTATAAGTTTTTCGATGAAAGATAAGTTACAGGCTAGGTTTACAAATACTTATAGTAGAAAAGCAAATAAGTGAGAAGAATGGCAGCTGCACATCTTATCACATCCTGTGCATAATCCGCTCATTTGGCGACTCAGTGACTTGGATGCTTACTTTAGTTCTAGTGATTTTGTGAAGATATACGCGGGTTGATGTTGTAAGGTTGATCGTCACTACCAATCAATGTGTGTTATGTGTATGTATGTGTGTATAAGGCTATGCCTACACGGCATCGGACAAAAAATGTCCGAGAGTCGACCATATTTTGACCAATGTACGACTACGGTTTTTGTCACATTTTGTGCAAAAACCGTGTTCGGTTTATGTTTTTTGTCTCGGCCCATACAATTGATTGTATGGGAAACCGACGGCAAAACTCAAAATGCCAGCAGATTATACAATATGTTGTATAATACACCAGCGCCAGAAAACGAGTGGAGAAAAAACTACCTGTGTAGACTGTAGATCTTTTTTTCTATTAAAGGGACGTAGATTATGCCCCCCTTGTTGAGGACAGAACAAGCTAGTGTCAGACCTGCTGTTCCCAGCGCTGTGTCCCTTATTCTGTAAAATGCTGTAGTTTAAGAGCATTTAATCCTCAAATCTTATTCATGAGTAGGTGTTAGCCCCGCCCACCAAAGGCTAGACCCACCCACTGACAGTTATTCACATGTTTCTACCTATTCAAAGTAATAGGTTTATCAGTTGATGTGGGCAGGGCTAGCCTCAGATGGGTGGGGCATGACAAAAACTGACTTTGAATGACTCTTTTCAGGTGAAAACTGCAGATTTGAGCATTAAATACTCTAAAACTACAGCACCTTACAGAATAAGGGACACAGCACTGGAAACAGTAGGTTTGTCACTAGCTTGTTCTGCCCTCAGCCAGGGGGGCATAAACTATGTGACAGGTTCTCTTTAAAGTCTAGGGGCTGGCTGTACGATCGTATTTTCAGCTGTTTTAGAATCCTAAAACCGCTGAAAATACGATTTTTTTACATAACCTAACTTTGTACTTATATTTGTAAATTATGTTGGCTTTTGGTATATATGGACACATGGGATTTATTCTACACATTTTTGACGCAGCATGTTGAAGCATGTCCAAGACACAATTATTATGCTTTATGCACAGTGCTTGACAGGAATCGCAAAAGACTTTGCAGGAAAGTTACATGCTTTGCCAACATTCTTCCGTAGAAAGAAAGCCAAAAAAAACTGGTTTAAAAGTTAGACAAGTCTAAAGCTGCATCGAATTATCAAGCAGCATGGGCCACTGTGATAAATCTGGTGCATTTTTAGACTGCATGTCTAACTTATGCTGTCTAACTTTTAGATAATGATCATTAATAAGGGCCATAGGCTATACAGTGGTCCCTCAACATACAGTATTAATTGGTTCCAAGATGACCATCGCATGTTGAAACCATACAATTGGTAATTGGTTCTGAAGCCCCAAAATGTTATCCAACATAATGCAAAATAATTATTAAAGACAAGTAAGAACGTACCTAATCCAGATAAAGCAAGTCCTTACATATTACAGTCAGAAATAGCTGCTGGAAGCTGAAAATCACTTTCTATTTTGAAGACAGAAGCTTTTTCGGGTCATGAACTTTGTACACAATGTACCAAAAAAAAGAAAATGAAGCTACCCTCACCTGGTGCCAAAAGGATCTGCTCAGTGTAGTATATGTAAAGAACAGTACAGAACATGTATTAGTGCACTGTACTGTAGAGAGGCGCTACTAGAACGCCAATTACTGCATGCACTGCACTAATACAGAGGTTGTACAGGTAAAATATTTATAATTGATTTTATCTTCCAGTCAAATCACATGTGCTGCGGATGAGTAGTGTTTGTGAAATTTTATAGTTAGGGTGCTTTAAAGATACAGTATCTGTGGAGATATCCTTGTATATTGAAAATATTTTCAGCTTAGGCCATGGTAAAGTTCTAAGTATTAGTTCTGTTCTAGTTACTGTTCAGCATACAGTATATAACAGATGAGACCTTGGTCTGCGATGGCCCAGGAGCAGGCTGACCATTATCCAGGATTCCCAACCACAGTGAGAGAGGAGAGAGATTGTTCAAAAGAGAGAAAGCCATGACACCACTAAATAGAGAGACAGAAAGATAGAAGGAACCTAGTACAGTGACACAGACGCTGGAGGGACTCTCAAGTGAAGGTTACATGCCATGCATGGCTAGAAAGACTAGGGGAAGTCTTGCCTACAACAACTGGGGACATAAGTGTACCTAGCGAGGTCTAGGAAAGTAGCATCCGACCACTGAGGGTTGAGCTGCAGCATGAGTGGGAGCAAAGGTTCCTCGTGCATAAAGACACAAGAGTGAGAGCAAGGCTCATTCTGTATGAAGGTAGCGCCGACGGTATACAATTATCTCCAATTTCTGTTGCTGACGGAAAGTTCTGGATGTTATTAAAAACCTTTAACTGCTGTGTATGTAAAGGGGTTAGCGAGTAAGCCCGCTCCATATCCCCTTACCGTCCTCATGACATAACTGTGCGGCATGGGGTTAAAGGGAGCCTGTAAGAAGATTTATACAGGCAGCATAAAAATCGTGCTTTCTCATAACAACCAACTGTGCCTTAGGGCATGTCCCCACAGCACGGGTTTGCGGACGGTTATTCAAATGGTTTGCGGTTTTGCAGACCGTCTGAAAAACCGTCCACAAACGTGCACAACGGGGCTTTTCCGCCCAGTGGTTTTTCTGCCAGCGTGCCGCCCGAAAAAACATTCTACTTGTACATTCTTCCGTCCTGTTTCCATACGGAATATGTGCATGTGAAAGAGAAGGGGGAGGGATTTTCTCCTCTTATCGTGGAGAAAAGCCATCCTTCCCGCAGCCATTTTGCACGGCACACAAACCGACCGGTATTTGTCCATTGCCGTGGGGATGCACACTTAGGCTAGGTTCACACGGTGTATTTGCAGGGCGTAATTACGCCCTGCAATTACGCCATGTGGCCGTGGGCGGGGCGCGAGAGGGGGGCCGGCACCTCACCAGCCCATAGACTTGCATTACCAACGGCGCGTATACGCCGCTGGTAATTCACATGTCAATTATCTCCCCGCCCGGCGGATTCGCCGAGCAGGAAGAGGAGACGTAATCCATAGTTCTCTATGAGAACTGTGGATTACCGTAATGACTTGGACGCATTCCAGCCGTAATTCGCGCACTCCGGCGCGTAATTACGGACTGAAATACGTCCAAATTTAAGCCGTGTGAACATAGCCTTACTGTAAAACACCACAGTGAAAATATTGCTTAAAAATAAGCCAGTACAAGGTAACGTACCAATTTGTATGGTCCATGATGGGTTTTTGCTGCCTGCCTCTGCATAGTTCACAAGTCTCTCCCTATACACAAATAGGGAAACACTTATAAATTATACATATAGAGTCTGTCCCCCATCTATATTGAGGTCACCTTGTCACGGTAGATGGGCAATTAAAGTTTTGATCAACTAAGAACCTCAAATTTTCATGTGTTCCAAAGTAACAGAAATGCTTTTTGAAAAAATTCCTATATTCCTTTGGACTGTTTTTAGTGCTTATAGATTCCTGCTGATATTGTGGTGTTTGACCAGTTAATAACATACATGACTTACTAATCATCGTATATCTTACAGTATCCTTTCCTGTCAGTGTGTAACACGTCATGTGTTTCATAGATTTTGCATTTTTATTAGGACTTAGTATTAAATAAAGTCTTTGTATATTATATTATAATTAGTCTAATGTTAATGGTATATCATTTTAAAGTAAAGTAGATCCATAGAGCTTCAGCTATATGTGCGTACAATATCGGTGTTTCCTGTTTATTTGTTCTCACAGTCTTTTTTCCCCCAACAGTACTTTTAGAAGTAAAATTAACACAAAAAACTGCATTTCCAGGACTTTGATCAAATCATTAAAATGTGAAATTGAATGTTTATATAACATTTACAGCTCTTCATTGTCAGTGTCCTTGAATTCAGTTTTTGGTGAACAATATAATCTTTTTTATTATTGAAACAGTCAAATTCATTTCATTTTCATTACTTCTTTTGAATAAATGACATGAAAAGGCCTGTGTTTTACACAGCGATAAAATATAATATAATGGTGCTTTTTATATAGGGCAATACCAATTTGATTTTTAAGCAATGCTATTTGACATTAAAAACCCCACGGAGTTAAGGGAAAAAATCTCATGATTCTGGGATAGATAACAACATTGTTCATTTTTATTTCATGCGTTATACAAAAACTGAACAGTACATTTTCTCAGTAGGACCAACTATTCAGCATCACTTATAAAAAAGCACTTTGCAAATGGATTGTTTTTCACTTCCTTACCACATTTGCCTTACCTACTAAGTAATAAAATCTATGTAAACTCAAAAACATCCCTTATATTTTGTTTTACAGCATAAACTTATTAAATATAATATGTCACATCTCCTGATATCTTTTGTTTTAGTAAATAATTGTGTTTTCTGTGAAGTAACAATTCTGGAGCATCTTCTCTTATAATTTTCCCTGTTTTTCGCTGTTCCCCTGTTATTCCTTCTAGAAATTTTTTTGTAAATAGTTAGCTGGGTTTTAATATTTGAATGTGTCTCTCCACACATTGACTATGTCAGCACTGATTGAGCATTGCCAGACTGTGCTAGAATACACCTCCAATTAATTATACCCAGATGACAGAATAGTGCAGTCCCCGTGTTACAAACAAGATAGGTTCTGTAGGTTTGTTCTCAAAAGGGGTCTTCTCACCATGCTGTTTCATAAAGTCTGCTCTTCACAGCCAGGTTCAGACTCACACTTCCTGGCTAGGTTGTGGATGGTTCTATAGCAGTAAATGACATATCAGCTCTGCTAGTACGAGCTGCGCCTGTTAGAGGGCATGAGGTTGGTAGACTGTAGTGCATAAGACTACAGAGCTCTAAAGGGTTAAAGTTTGTCAGTAACATAAATAAACAAGTTCCTGTGCTGGAGATAACACTCAGTAGAGAATGAGTCACCATGGTCAACCAGAGCTGCTAAAGCAATGACAGCAGCGAGAGATGGTCGGTAACCTAGGGAAGCTTGGGCAAATAAAATCTCCTATATCTGCTACACAAACAAAATCAGAACAGTACTATATTTGGTAATAGGCTTTTTTACCTTTGCCTACATATTTAGGGCCACATGTATGAAAATTGACTAGGTCTAAAATTCACTTTCTTTCCCATAGCAACCAATCACGGAGCCCCTTTAATTTCATATAGTGCGCTGGAAATTAGAGAGGAGCGTTCTGATTGTTTGCTATGGGACCTAGTATTAAAAAACTTAATCCATTAAAAATGGATTTAAAAGCGATCAAAAAGCCTTGTCCCCCCAAAAATGATACTAATAAAAACGTCAACTCATCCTGCAAAAAAAAAGTCCCTACACAGCTCCAAACATGACAAATTAAAAAGTTATGGCTCTCAGACTATGGCGATGCAAAAACGTTTTTTCCTGGTTGTATTAGACCTAGTCAGTTTTCATACATGTGGCCCTTAATTCTAATCACTGTGGTGAAAAAGTTTAAGTTAAATCTGTATGTTAGTTGGAACAGGTACATTTTTAAGTGTAACTGCAGCAAAATTTTTAGAACACTTTTGGATAGTTTAGATAAGTGTTAACACCCCTGTAATATTTGCTTTGCTGCCTGTGCACCTGTTTAGAAAATTTCACCTGGCTTTCTGTTCCTCGAGCAAATATTATTGGTACTATACACCTTTTGTTATGTTAGCTTGTGGGGTGCCCAGTGGAAGAATTTTTATTTCATTAAAAGGCTTCAGTAAATCGATGGAATGGCTCATATTGAATTCATGAAATGTATTTAATTTATTTACATAAAACATATAGATTAACAGATATAGTAACGCTACATGGTGCAAAAATTGAGTTGCAGAAAGTGGCAAAGTTGTAAGTCCAGTTGTACGCAGGACATCTTGGCCCAGGTTGGCCTTTTTCCGGTCACAGCTGGAGGAAGAGAGTCTGGTAGCACATGTGTTCCTAACACAAAAACCTTTATCCTTAAAACTGACCTAAAGTTTTCTCAGAAAAATGTTCATAAGCTACAGCTGACCCTTATACAGCAACACGCTCTAGGACCCAGTCACTTCTTGGGCAGGACCCAGACTAGACAAGCACTATAGTGATATAATCAAGGACTACACACTTAGTCAAATGAAAATTAGACAAGAAACAAAATTATTCCAGAACTTGGCACAAATGAACTAGACAATATATTTTGAGAAACAATAATTCAACATATCAGGACTAGAGAGGCTCTTGCAAATTACTTTACAAATAGACTGCCAGAGTCAAATTAGTTTTTTAGAGACCACAAGTATGCTAACTAACTCCAGGTGTGTGGCCAGGTCAGTTGACATGCAAGGATCCTCAGCAGTTGCCATACAACTACTTTTAATAAAACATTAAAAAGGAGGCATTACAGTGGTCTGCAAAGTGCGGCTCTCCAGCTGTTGGGAAACTAGCTGGAGAGCCGCACTATGCAGACCACTGACATATAAACTACTGCTGATCTAGTAAGAAGGAAAGGATGACGTGGCAGGAAAGTTTTTTCATTTTGTAACAAGTACTTTTGTAAACTAATTTGGAATTCTGCATCTGGGTCTTTTAATCATCCAGTTACTTACCTGCCGTTCAGAATAGCTTGTTCTCTATTATTAATCAAAATAACATGAAACTGAAATGATAAAATACACAATTACTTTATTAGCAGCCCCATAGAAAGACAACCAATAAACAGATTCCTTAAATATTATGGGTAAGGCACTCCAGACATCAAAGTTGCTAGCAACACAAAAATCAACAGAACCTATATCATGTATATTGCTGCACTAGCCTTAACCTTTAATAAATATTATTAAAATAATGACATGATAATATACTAACCCTATACCTACCCTCATCCAAAACCCATGCGAACATGGAACCAGGCCTATCGATCCAAAATATGGAGTACCTGCCCTGATAAGGGTGACCCCACCAGGAACCTATCCCTTCCAATAGTCTTGTAGACTCCCTAAGAGAAGTTCAGAAGATTACAAGGACTACACAAAATACTGGTTTAATATACTGTTTTAGTGATTATTCCACCAGTTCTAACTCAATATACTTAAAATTATATACTATGTAGATAAGTATATATAGCTCTGTTCATATTGATTAGTGTTGAGCGATGAAATAAAAAAAAAGTTTAAATCGGCCAGATTTTCATTAAAATCTTGGTTCCGCAATGAAGAGATTATTTTCCTTAAAATATTATCAATAATCGCCATCGCAGATTCCAATCGTGCCATTTACGGCGCTTCCTGTAATTTTGGCGGCCAGTCAATCAGCGCAGAGCACAGAGGGGGTGCAGAATGTCACCAGAGGGGTGTGTAGGGATCTCATTGTCTGCTGAAATCACATTACCTCATATTATCTATGTCACTGCACTTTCTACTCAGTGGCATTAGCTTCCACACGGCAAACAGAACGGATAGCTGTTTCTATGCTCAGCTTTTTTCAAGGCTAGTAGACTATTTCCCAGTGTTTTTACTACGGAAAAGGGTCCTTAATTGATTAGTTAGCTTACGGTACAGCAAGATTAGAGAATTCTAGTTAGTATTAGTGAAATAGCACCCAATTTTATTTCTGCGTTGCTAGCGGCCACCACCTATATGACAAGTTGTTGGTCCCTGGTGTTGGAACCAAAGGTCATCTATCCATCCTCAGGACTGAAAACAAAGGAGGAGAAATAAACCAAATATATGACACTATAGCACAAACATGTCATCATCATTATCAATGCAGTTCCATACAGTAATATCACCTTACACTATATTGCTATTGATCTGTAATGTACACAAAGGGTTAACATGGTGTGTAAAGGGTTAATCCTGCACATTACAAAATTACATTATGATGCATACATAAACTTCTGTTTGTTGTTGTTTAAAGTGCAAGTGAAAACAGCAGTATCGAAAATAGCATACAGTTTTTTTTCCATAAGGTGCCAAGTTGATATTTCCAGTGACCACTATGAGACAGTGTGAGAGCGAGAACACCAAATTATCACAACTGCTCCCCATTCACACCTGAGACCTTGTAACACTAGTGAGTTACATGACATTGTGTAGGGAAAATGGCAACTTGGGCAAAATGAGTCCATTTTCTCGTAGGGTATACTCACTTTTGTTGCTAGTGGTTTAGACATTGATGGCTGTGTGTTGAGTTATTTTGAGGGCACACCAAACTTACACTGTTATACAAGCTGTGCACTGACTAATTTACATTGTATCAAAGTGTCATATCTTCAGTGTTGTCCCATGAAAAGATATAATACAATATTTATAAAAATATGAGGGGTCTACTCACTTTTGTGAAAATGGCTCAGTGTGTGGAAATAAATTCACCTTATTTTTTCTGACAATTTATCACACTTAGTGCTGCAATTTTTTCCTATCGGTATTTATGAGAGGAGCTTTTTTGCCTAGTTCCTTTTTCGCTGGACCCCCGCAAGAAATTTATATCGGAAGTGCTGCTTATCTTCGGGGACTATTATATATACACAACTATGATTTAATATATATATAAATGATATATATAATATATAATAAAAATATATATAAGATATTATATATATATATTATATATTATATATATTGTATGAAGGTCAGAGGTACCGCATAGACTGAAGGTAATTTATCACCGAGGTGGGCTGGCCTCGGTGATATAAAAAAACCCTTTATAATGATTGCCAGCAGCAAGTATGCTGATTAGCAGTTTTTTACGTTGTAGTCCGGTGTCGGGTTTTTTATGGAGCGCCCCAAGAGTCCTGGGGTGGTACGCCCGCTCCAATACTCAGCCCAGGGTCTTACCATCCAGAATAAAAGGCCAGCTGGGTGCAGTGTCATCAGGAGGTGGTGCTTTCTGGAACCTGAAATCATAAGCTGGTGTCCTGCCGAAACTGTTAGCTGTGTAGGCCTGAGGTCCCTGAACTACAAGTCCGGTGAGACTTTTGCCCAGTTATGTTTACCGATCTCGTAGCCTGACGAAAGGTCTTATTATTTTGCCACTGGTGCATTACATGCTGAAAGAAAGCTTTTTTGTTGGCGCACACTGATAGGAACTTTAAATAAAACCTTTTATTTATAAGAATTGACTACTTGCTCTCGTTGTGCCTGCCTTTGTGCTGACCCCTTAACAAATTGGTGTCTCCGGTATTGCGGGCAAACCATCCTGAGAGCACAACTGCATGTCCTGGTTAGGCAGCTGCAATTTTAAAAAAGTTCAGACGGACAGCATGGAGGACCTCTTTAAGCAACCTGGGGTCCAGGCTCAGGCAATGCCAGCATAGCCCACCATGGAGATTGGTGCGAGTCAACAAGAGAACCAATAAACTCCTGGGTTTCAGCAGATGGCGGTGCTGCCAGAGTCCCCGCCGATTCGCATGAGACGGTGGTGGCAACCCCAAGGACCGGAAGAGAGCCGCAACGTCGAGGTAAGGTCCCGTAAGGGAGGCGCTTGCCAGAAAATGACCCAACATTACGATGTCCAGGCTTCCTGATTGTGTTTGAGGATGGTAGCGGACGCGGATAAACTACCCCCCAGAGCAGTGGTGGCCGAGGTCCTAGCCCCTTCCCTCACAGGCGAACCACAGAAGGCCCTATTATGATCTGTCTCTAGCAAGAATGCCAATGAGTACAGTAAAAAGTTAAAAGGCTGAAATTTCTGGCACGACTGGGAGTGACGATTGCAGTCCGGGTCACACGGGTACTTCGACTGGGGGGTACAGTAAGGAAAGCCGCCCCTGTCGCCCAGATGTTTGACCTGTTCCACCGGGTCCAAAAGTGGTTTTACAACCTGAGACCTGTACCCCTGCACAAAATAGTCGAGCGAGTTGTGGGAATGGACCGGCTTTATACAAATAGCAAACTCCCTAAGTCCGTACAATAGCTGTGGTGCACAGGGGGGATCCCCATAATCTGGATGACCTTGTGGACTGTTGGAGAGATATGTGACCTAGTGCGTGATCACTCTCTGGAATGACTCAAAGGGGACGAGGGCACAATTACTGGTTTGGCAGGTAGAGGGGCTGACAGCTCCAAAGAAGGGTCCCGATCCACTATGGAGGGACGTCCTCCCGGCCAAGATGGGGTCTGGAACCCAGGCCAAAGGGTCCCGGGCCGTGAGACCATTTTGATGGAGAATTGTCAGGCCCCCGGTCCCCCACATTGCAAGCCCAGTGACCAGAGGTCATGAGCCAATGGATGAGCGGTATGGGTCGGCGCTGTTCATCTAGGTTTGCGCATCCCCGGATGCAGCGCTATACCCAGCCCTGGTAAGGTCCACAGGTGTGCCAAGTGAATGGCAAATGGCACTAAAGTGTCGGTACTTCCTGGACTCAGGAGTTTTGGTTATCCTGCTACTCCTTAGAAGGCGGTTTTGGGGCGTAATGTGTATCCACGAAGACACGAAGTATTAACCCCATGGCCCAGGTGAACCATCTGCACGAGCTGGACTTACTGTGTCCCACGTTGTGGGTTGTTGGAGGGACAATCTTATGCACCGAGTCAATATTGGCGCGAATTTACCCTTATTCCTGGATCTATGGGCGAAGCTACATCACCTTTCCGCACCCATAGTGGCCATGAGTGCAGAGGTTATGGGTACCGAAGTACCCCATGAGTTTCCTTTACATGTTGGTGGGGGATGAAGAAGGAGAGCCACCCTCCCGAAACCAAAGGTCCCCTGAGACTAGAAAGGAATCCCCGGGGCAACTTGGGACTACCCATCTCAGGATCTAACCCAAAAAGGCGCACTAGAGAGTTGGTAACAGTGTTAAATTGGGGTTTCCCCAGAGCCAGGGGGCAGATTGAGCGGCTCCCATATTGCAAAATGAATGGTGAGCACTTGTAAACCGGGTGAACCAAGGTGAGGATGAAGTACCATCCGAGCAGCATACTGGATAGAACCCGTACCCCTATAGGCGCATGTGGATTACGACCATGGCTCACACTCTATGTGTTTGGTTGGGCACCTGTGTATCAGAGAAGACCCAGGAACGGGTTCTTACAGAGATCTACTGAACTGGCCATGGTGTTTTTAGGGAAGATCATGGATATTTGTCCATTCCGTGTCCCGTGGAGGGCCAGTACCTCACCGGTTTGCACATTTCCGTAGTCCCCCTTGGTACCGTTACCCATAAATGAAGTGCCGTTTGAACGGATTTTGCGATGGAACATGTGGGGCACCCCTGTGAAGACAGCAAGGGGCCATCAGTTACATTTCTGGTGGTCGTCGACTATGCGACCCGATATCTCATAAGCAGTACCCCTTATGAAACACCTCATCCAAATCCATTGCCCCGTAGAGCTTATTCCTTCAAAATTTTTCTAGAGTGGGCTGCCCTAAGGATATCCTGACGGACCAAGGGACACCATTTATGTCTAGGTGGTGATGAAAGGATCTGTGCAAGATCCTAAGGTTAAACCATGCTCACCACCGTATATTCACCCACCTAAGACATACGGATTGTTTGTGAAGTTTTAACAAAGACCTTAAAAGCTATGTTGAGAAGGTAGTAGAAAGGGAAAGTTCGGGATTGGAGACTGCTTGTTACCATGACACTCTGTGTTTGCAATCGAGGGGAAGTTCCCCAAGCCTCCACCGCTTCTTCTCCCCGTTTTGAAACTACTTTGGGGGGGGTATGGTCGGGCAAACCCCATGGGCATGCTTTTGATATCGGCGAAAGGAGAACCCTGGAAGAGTGAAACCACGCCCTATAAAAATGTGATAGAGCATTGGCCCAATGAGGGACAGGATTCCAATGTGAATGCCCATAGTAAAAGAGCATCTTTTGCAGGCCCAGGAAGCGCAAATCCCGGGTGTACAATCGGTCGCCAGACTAAGGGAGTTCAAACCCAGGGAACCCCCGTGCGTACCTTTTGTCCTTGGTGCCAACGGTGGAAAGCAAATTTCTGGCAAGGTGGGCAGGACCGTAATGAGTGGTGACAAAGTTAGGTTAATGTTAATTACCGGATACACCAAACCCGGTAAGGAAGGAAGCCCCTTCCAGATATACCAAGTTTAATCTGCTAAAATACCTTGGAATGTAAAGAGGACCTCCCGTCGAACCCCCTGTTTTGGTGATCCACCGAGGCTAAGGTTGAAAATGGTTAAAATTGCTGAGACCCCTGTCCCGCATCACAGAACGACAATGTAAGGAAATTGCTTTGCGAGAGACGGAATAAGGATCTTTTTACTGAGTTACCAGGTCTTGAAAAAGGATTGAGCATGAGATCCTTACTGAACCCACATGTTTTCGGGGTAAATGTAAAGCCTACAGATACCTGAGCCCCGACTGTAAATAGTTACCCTGGAGGTCAAAAGGATGGTACACTATGGGGGGTAATAGAGGAGTCCAAAGTGGTGGGTCAGCCCGATAGAGGTTGGTTACCAAAACCAAACGAGAATGGAGAGTTTTTGGTAATGATTACCGGAAGCTCAACGAAGGTTCTCCAAGTTCGAAAGCTAACCCCAATGCCAAGGGAAAGATGAACTATTTTGAAGAATATGACCGGCCCAGGTACATCACCCACCTTGGACCTCACATGGGTTAACTGGCAAATCCCGCCTTGTCCAGGGAATGCCATGGAAAAGACGGCCTTCTCCACACCCGAAGGGTCGTAACCCAATCTTTCCCGCATGCCCTTTGGGTTACAGGTAGCACCATCCAGCTTTCCAAAGGGCCAAGGACCGTATTTTTACCGTCCCCGTCCGAAGATTAAGCATGGGCAGGCGGCCTACCTAGATATGACAAAGTCATCTATTAGCCGAGATTGGATGAGTCCATCTGCACAATGCCAAGGCAGTCCCTAGATGCAATTAAAGGAGGCGGGGTTTATTACGTTAAAACCCCAGCAACGGTACGTCATGGAACGCAGGGAAGCAAGTTTACCTGGGGTAAATATGAGTAATGACGTGCTAAGATTCGAAGCCACAAATAGAACAACGGTAAGAAGTGCCATCCAGAAACTGGCCTCGGATCCTTCTTTCTAAAAAAGCAGGTTGAGGGCATTTCCGAGGGATCGTTGGGCTATTTATAGGAAGATTTCAGACCTAACTTTGCCAGAAATTGCAGTGCCCCGTGACTGACCTTACTAAACTTGTCCACAAAATCTCCAAAAAATTGGGAGATCTCGGCAAGAGAACAAAGGAGGTGACTTTTGATCACTATATTTACTATGTTTGCCATGATGGCCAAACTTAAACTCTATCCAGTTTCTCTATCTATTAAACACTAAAACGTAACTTTTATTATAACTAACTCTAACCTCTATACACACTATTTAAAAAAACCTTGATCTCCTAGTCCTCATCAATTTAAACCCTTTTTGCTTCTGATAGAGGAATAACTCCCTTTCTATCATCAGTCTGGTGGAAACCCCACCTATTAACAGGAGAGCCCTATATCTATAATAGCAAAAGTACTAGTAGCTTTCAGTTAATTGATCCCTAAGCCATCTACTTTGGGCAAGTCGACCTAATCACATAGACACAGAACAAATACGCCCCCTTGTGGACAACCGACTGCAGCAGGTGACACTTGTATACAGAGGTGAGAGATCCACACATTTAAAACGTTCATGCCTGATCCTCATTGCCGACATGTTTGTCCCAGCTAACCTGGCATTCACAAGGCTTAGAGGTCCGATCGGACCTCTAAGCCTTGATAAAATCCAGGTTTAGCTTGCGAAACAATGTCGGCGAGGTCCGGCAATGACTTTTTAAAAGGTGGATCACTCACCTCTGTCTACAAGTGTCACCTGCGCAGACGGTGTCACCAGGGGCCTTATTTGTTCTGTGCTAGAGGATTAGTGACGAATGCCCAACTAGTTGGCTTTTATCCCTACTGAAGCTAGAACTATATGCTATAGATAAAGGCCTCTCCCTTTAATAGGTGGGGTTCCAACAGACTTGATTGATGAGAAAGGGAGTTATTCCCTCTCCGTCAGACAGCAAAAAGGGTTAAATGAAGAGGAATAGAGATCAGGTTTTTTTAATAGTGTGTATAAGAGGTTAAGATTAGATATAATAAAGTTACGTTTTTAGTGGTTTAATAAGATAGAGAACTTGAGATAGAGATTTAAGTTTGCCTAAAGGCAAAAATAGTATTATTAGTGACACTTACTAAAAGGCTCAAAATCAGCCATGAGTGGAAGTGTTCCAGAAGCTGAGAGGGGCCCCCCACTTTTCAAAAGCTAAAAGTAAGCCCAGTGTAAGCAGTCCTGTTCTAGGTAGCCCCTGACTTTGCTAGAAGAATTCATCGTCCAGACCGATTGCAACAGATGTGGGGCTGGGGGCTTGTAATGTCCCCAAGAGATTTATAAGGGGAAAACTCCCAGTAGTTTACCTCAGCCCGAAAAATTGTCCTCCTGTGAGAAGAATTATTCCAAAATAGAAAAGGAATGTCTAGCGATCAAGTGGGCCTTAGACTCCCTGCGATACTACTTGTTAGGGAGGAATTTCCCAAATTGGTATCGGATCATGCTCCTTGAAGGGATGCAAGGAAAAAGGGAACAATGCCGGGTAACTCGGTGGTTCTTACCCTTGGGCAGGAGTTCAGGTTCTCGTGGAACATAGGCCAGGAAAAATGCATGGAAATGCAGATGCCCTCTCGAGGGTACATTGTATGATGGCAGAAGGTCCCCCAAAAAACCCTGGGCTTTGGACAGAGGGGGGGGGGTATGTAGGAAGGGTCAGAGGTACCGTCATAGACGGGAGGTTTTTTATCACCGAGGTGGCTGCCTCGGTGATATAAAAAACCCTTTTTTAATGTGTTGCCAGCAGCAATTGCTGCTGAGCATTTTTTTTTCGTTTGTAGTCCGGGTCGGGTTTTTTATGGCGCGGCCAAAGTGTGTTGGTGGGACGGCCGCTCCAATACTCCAGCCCAGTTTACCACCCAAGATAAAAGGCAGCTGGTGCAGGTCATCAGGAGGTGTGCTTCTGACCTGAAATCAAAAGCTGTGTGCTGCCGAACTGTGAGGCTGTGTGGGCCTGAGGTCCTGAATTACAAGTCGGTGAGACTTTGCATTTATGTTTACGTCTTTTGCCTGACAAAGGTCTTATTATTTTGCCACTGGGGGCATTACATGCTGAAAAAAGCTTTTTTTGTTGGCGCACACTGATGAACTTTAAATAAATCTTTATTTATATGATTGACTACTTGCTCTCGTGCCTGCCTTTGTGCTGACCCCTTACAATATATATATATATATATATATATATATATAATATTAAAATAATATATATATATATTATATATATATAGTTGTAGTATATATGTAGTTAATTGTACTATATTTTATTTTTTAAAAATATAGTTGTAGTATAAGGCTATGTTCACACGGCTTATTTTCAGAACGTATTTACATCGGATTCCCAGATCGTAAATCCGTTCCGAAATCAGTTGAAAATCGGGTTGCAAATAAGTGCCACTAAGTGTGGCACGTATTTGTAACTGATTTCTCGAGGGGATTCACCATCTCCAATCATTGTAGGTGGTGAAATCCGTCGTAAATAATTGACATGCACTTTGTTTTTCCGTCCGGATTGCCGGTCGTCAATCCGCGGCGGCAATCCGGCACGGAACTACGCGCGTGTGAACGACGAGCCGTATTTTCTATTGAAATCAATAGAAAATAGGCTGTGACTTATTTCTGACTGTTTTGGGCCGACGGATTGACGATCGTCAATCCGTCGGCAAATACGCGGCGAAATAAGCCGTTTGTGAACAAGGCTAAACTGAACTTTATAAGACTTTCAGTCCAATCTGGAACGGCTGCCAGTATCTCACAAGTCGTTATGTATTGGCATAATATTGTAATTGGTGTGGTCTGACCCTTGGGACACCTCTCAATCCTGAGAATGAAAAGACATATGTCAGAATAGTTTCCCAGCATGCATGTTAAATTTTAAAGAAAACATTGAAATATGGAGGGAATCTAATAGCAAATTAACATAATTGCATAAACAATTATGGTTGGAGTGATATTTACTGACACAAGTGAGATTTATTAGTTAAGGAAAATTACACAGGGTAACTTTGCTCACATCTCACTAACAGTCCTCCCCTCCCCATAAAAATAACTAAATAAATAAATAACTAAAAGCATATACGCAAACACTTGAGAGAGAGCAGCGATTCTTGCTAATGGATCTGCAATTTCCACATATTTAATAAACAGCGATTTCACATTGTAAACAACATAAGTGTTTGAACATTTCTTTCATATGCAAATTTGCTTCAATTCACAATTTTTTTTTTCTCACTTTTAGCTTCTTATATGGATGGTTTAAAGTAATTACATCTTTCTAATCCAAAAATGTTTATTTGTCAGTTCCGGAAATCGTATTAATCACTTACTTCCCGTGCTCTCATACTGACATTGCATACACTAAACACTAAAGAATAAAACATTAGGAAGGTTCATCAATTATTTTTCCACGCAATAAATTTAAAAAGCTAATGAATTGCTTATTCACAAAATGCCATACTTAAGTGGTTTGCAAGATGAAAATGTAAAACTTTAGGCTGGTGAAGTAAACTGTTTAAAGTTAGTTGTCCACTATTTTTCAAAAAAGGATCAGTGGTCCGGACTGCTCTAATTGAATAAAAAATGTCCTCGCCCCAGTGTGTACCCCACTAGCCACTTATTTCATTTGGGTAGAACCTGCACAACTTATAAGGCCTCATGTATGAAAACTGTCTAAGTCTAAGACTTTCTTTGTTACCCATAGCAACCAATCTGAGCGCCCCTTTAATTTCATATAGTACTCTGAATAAATTAAAGGGGCGCTCTGATTATTTGCTATGGGCAACAAAAAGTCTTAGACCTAGACAGTTTTCATACACGTCACCCTAAGGCCGTGTTCACACGGCTTATTCCCGACGGATTTGTGCGCCGTATTGAGCGCACAAATCCGCCGTGAATAAGGGGCGGGAAGGGGGGGGGCCGGAGCGCGGCGGGGGCGCCGCTTCCCGGCCCCCTAGAACAATGCAATTGTTTTACCGGCGCTCCCGCCATAAATAATGTGCATGTCACTTTCTCCCCCCGCGGCGGATTTGGCCGAGCGGGGAGGAGCGACGGATTCCACTGTTCTCTATGAGAGCAGTGGATTACCGTAATTGCTGCCGCGGTTTGGCGCCGTACTGCAGCGCAAATCCGGCACGCAGTCCGGCGCCAATCCGCGGCAGAATAAGCCATGTGAACGGAGCCTTAGTCTAAGGCCCAGTTCATAGCTGCATTGGAGGTTCTGTTCTGTCAAAAATGCTGAAAAAAATAGCACAGAATGCAACACTAGTTTTCCATCAAAATGACAGACCTCATTGTAGTGAGTGAGATCCGTCGGGCCCGTTGGTATTTGTCATGTAATGGATCCGGTGTCCTGTCTATAACAGAGGCTCTGGACAAAACCTCTGACACAGCTGAAAATGTTTCATTTTTACAAGGAACCCTGGACAAAAAACACCCCAAATTTTGTTATGCAATTTATTCAGCAAAACTTCTGCAATACCCTATATATGGGTGTAAATTGCTGTTTGGGCGCATTGAAAGGCGGACGAGGGAGGGAGTGCTAGTTGGCTTTTGGAACGCAGATTTTGGTGGGTGCCATGTCAAGTACCACAACAAGTGAAACCTCCCAGAAGTTCTCCCATGTTGGCTTCAACAGCCCTCATGGATCTCATCTAGTGGTATGTTGTGCATTTTGGGTGCACAGATATTCCATAGTTTTTTTAGCATTGGACAATGACAATGGGAAAAAACGCAGTTCAGCCATTGTTTTGTGGGCTTCAATTTTACGGCGTTCGCCTTGTAGTGTAAATGATAGGTTATCTTTATTATGCAGGTCGTTAAAATTGCAACGATATATAGTTTAAACCAGAAGTTTACATACACTATATAAAAAGACACGCATGCATGTTTTTCTCATCTGACGTGAAATCATAATAAACCTTTCCCGTTTTAGGTCAATTAGGATTCCCAAAATTATTTCTATTTGCCTAATGCCAGAATAATGAGAAAGGGAGAATTTTTACTTTCTGCAAAGTCAAAAGTTTACATACACTAGGATTACTATGCCTTTAAACAATTTGGGACAACCCATATGATGATATCATGTCTTTGGAAGCTTCGATTTATTGGCAACATCCGAGTTAATCCGTGGATGTATTTTTTTATGCACCTCAGAAATCAGACAAGATATCAGTAAGAGAATTGTGGACTTTCACAAATCTGGATCATCCATGGGTGCAATTTCCAAATATCTGAAGGTGCCTCGTTCATCTGTACAAACAATTATATGCAAGTACAAACGAAATGGGAATGTCCAGCCATCATACCACTCAGACAGAAGATGGGTTCTGTGTCTCAGAGAAGAACGTGCTTTGGTCCAACATGTGCATATCAACCCAAGAACAAAAGAAAAAGACCTTGTGAAGAAGCTGGCGGAAGCTAGTAAGATTGTGTCATTATCCACAGTGAAATGAGTACTGTATCAACGTGGGCTGAAAGGCCACTCTGCCAGGAAGAAGCCACTACTCCAAAAAAATAAATAAACGCCAGATTAATGTTTGCAAATGCACACAGGAACAAAGACGTGTATATTTGGAGACTCTCCTCTGGTCTGATGAAACTGTTTGGTCATAATGATAATTGTTACGTTAGAATGAAAAAGGGAGAAGCTTGGAAGCCTAAGAACACCATCCCAACTGTGAAACATGGGGGGCAGCAGCAGTATGTTGTGGGTTTGTTTTGCTGCAGGAGGGACTGGTTCACTTCACAAAATAGATGGCATCATGAGGGAAGAAGATTATGTGGCAATACTGAAGCAACATCTCAAGGCACCAGCCAGGAAGTTAAAGCTTGGGTGGAAATGGGTCGTTGAAATGGACTGACCTAAAGCACAGGTGTCAAACACAAGGCCCGCGGCCACATCCGGCCCGTGGCCTTGTGTTTTCCGGCCCGCGATCTCCCTGTCTCCGCACAGCTGTTTTAGCACAGCCGCGCAGAGTCAGTCAGTCAGTACAGGGAGAAGGCAGGAGGGATCGTTTCCCTCCCGCTTCTCCCTTTGTATGTACTGTGCTCGGTGAGCGCTGTACATACAGCGTCGCAGGGGGCGTGACGCGCCGCTTTGCTCACGCCCCCTGTGACGATGGGTCTCCTCGGTCGGCAGCTTCTGCCGCCGAGGAGATCTCTGGGAGCTGCGTGCGTGCGGGCGTAAGCGGCGTGACGTCACGCTGCTTACACCGTACACCAGCTCCAGGACCGGACCGCGCCCCGCTGCCCTTCCACCAGGTAAGTAGTTTTTATTTTATTTTATAATCATTAGGGGGGGCTGTGGGGCATGTATATGGCTACTGGGGCGGCTGTGGGGCATGTATATGGCTACTGGGGTGGCTACTGGGGCGGCTGTGGGGCATGTATATGGCTACTGGGGCGGCTGTGGGGCATGTATATGGCTACTGGGGCGGCTGTGGGGCATGTATATGGCTACTGGGGCGGCTGTGGGGCATGTATATGGCTACTGGGGTGGCTACTGGGGCGGCTGTGGGGCATGTATATGGCTACTGGGGCGGCTGTGGGGCATGTATATGGCTACTGGGGAGGCTGTGGGGCATCTGCATGGCTAGTGGGGGGGCTATGGGGCATCTGCCTGGCTACTGGGGGGCTATATGGGGCATGTACCTGACTACAGAGGGGCTATATGGGGCATGTACCTGGGGGGGTACGGGGGGGGCTATGGGGCATCTACATGGCTACTGGGTGGGCTGTGGGGCATCTACATGGCTACTGGAGGGGCTATGGGGCATCTTCCTGGCGACTGGGGGCTATATGGGGCATGTACCTGACTACAGGGGGGCTATATGGGGCATGTACCTGGGGGGTACTGGGGGGCTGTGGGGCATCTACATGGCTACTGGGGGGGGCTATGGGGCATCTGCCTGGCTACTGGGGGGCTATATGGGGCATGTACCTGACTACAGGGGGCTATGGGGCATCTGCCTGGCTACTGGGGGGCTATATGGGGCATGTACCTGGCTACAGGGGGGCTATGTGGGGCATCTCCCTGGCTACAGGGGGGCTATTTGGGGCATATTACCTGGCTACAGGGGGGCTATGTGGGGCATGTCCCTGGCTACAGTGGGGCTATGTGGGGCATGTCCCTGGCTACAGGGGGGCTATGTGGGGCATGTCCCTGGCTACACGGGGGCTATGTGGGGCATGTCCCTGGCTACAGGGGGGCTATGTGGGGCATATTACCTGGCTGCAGGAGGCATATTACTACCTGGCTACAGGGGGCAAAATACCTGTCATCTACAGGGGGCTTTATACCCACTTATCTACCTACAAGTGTCATATGTACCTATCTACCTATGGGGGGCAATATATTCGTCCTAGTTCCCCTCAAGGGGCTAATTATAATAGCAATACTGTACAAATGTAACAGTTAAGGAGACGTTTACAGAGTTCTAAAATTGTCGGCCCTTTAAGGCCATTTAAGGTATGCCGTGAGGCTGATGTGGCCTCCGGTGAAAACGAATTTGACACCCCTGATCTAAAGCAAACTTCAAAACTGGTTACAAAGTGGCTTAAGGATAACCAAGTCAATGTTTTGAAGTGGCCATCACAAAGCCCTGATCTCAATTCTATTGAAAATGTATGGACAAAGCTGAAAAGGCAGGTGTGAGCAAGGAGACCTACAAACATGGCTCACTTACACCAGTTCTGTCAGGAGGAATGGGCCAAAATTCCAACTAACTATTGTGAGAAACTTGTGAAAGGATATCCAAAATGTTTGACCCAAGTCATACAGTTTAAGGGCAATGCTACCAAATACTAATGAAATGTATGTAAACTTTTGACTTTGCAGTAATAAATATATCTTAAAAAACGTTCTCTCGTTATTCTGGAATTTGGCAAATATAAATAATTTTGATAATCCTAATTGATAATGTCAGATACTGAGAAAAACCTGCATATGTGTCTTTTTACTTAGTGTATGTAAACTTCTGGTTTCAATCGTATATTTTATATAGTTTTTTTGTTTTGTTACACAATAGAAATGCATTTATAATAAATTGCGTTTTTATATCTTCATACTCTGCTAGCCATAACTTTATTTTTCTGTATACGGAGCTGATTATAGGCTTGCTTTTGCGAGATGAGTTGACATTTTATTGGTACTATTATGGGGTACATATGACGCTTTGATCACTTTTAATTAAGGCTTTTGTAAGGCATTTTGAACAAAATACATTAATCCCGGTAGCATTTTTTATTTTTACAGTGGTCATTGTGCTCTATAAATGACATGCTAGCTTTGCTCAACAGATCGATACAATTACAGTGATGCCCAATTTGTTTATTTTTTATGTTTTACTGCTTTTACACAATAAAAACACTTTAATTCAAAAAGGAAAATACATTTTTGCATCACCATAGTCTGAGAGCCATAATTTTTTTATTTTTCTGTGTACGGAGCTGCGTAGAGGCTTGTTTTTTGCGGGATGAGTTGACGTTTTTATTGGTATCATTTTGGCATTTATGTGAGTTTTTGATCGCTTTTAAATCCATTTTTTGGAAGGCAAGGTGAAGAAAATACTGCAATCCTAGTAATGTTTATTCTTTTAACAGGGATCACCATGCAGTAAACATAAGTTAGTTTCACTCTGTGAGTCAATATGATTACGACAATACCCAATTTATATATTTTTTTTATGTTGAAGTGCTTTAAAAAAATTTGTTTTTATTGTGTAAAACAATATTTATGTATCACTATTTTCTGATAGCCATAACTTTTTTATTTTTCCGCATCCAAAGCTGTGTAAGGGGTTTTATTTTTGTGAGGGGAACTGACGTTTTTATTGGTACCACTTTGACGTTTCTGTGAGTTTTTGATAGTTTTTTATTCTATTTTATGTGCTTTGAGATGAACAAAAATCACAATTCCGTGACTGTTTTTGATCTTTTTTGGGGTGATTGATGTTTGTAAAGGGGAAAAGGGCAGTGTACTTGTTTTTATTTTATTTTCTGTGTTTGTCATTTACTTTTTTTTTTTTTTTTTTTTTTACTTTTTCACATTTTTTTTTTACTTCTCCCCATAGGGGACTTGTATCAGTGATCTTCAGATCACTGAAACAATAGAGATCAGTACATAGCAGAACTTGTTCCAATGAAAAGCACACTTTAGTCCGCAAAAAAATGCCACCTCATTCAGCTGCATAGGTGAAAGTACAAAAAAGTTATTGGCAGCGTTAATTTAAGGAATAAAAAATATTTTGATTTTTTTACATTACTAGAACAGAACAAAAACCTTACACATTTGGTATTGCCAGAATTGTATAAATCTGCAAAATACAGAAAACATATTATTTATACCAAAGAGTGAATGCCATAAAAACAAAGGCGACATGCATAAAATTTGCCATTAACACGCCAAATGTCAAATCAGACGCATTCTAGCGCTCGGGCGACAATTCGGGTTCAGGTATACCACATTGAAAATGGTATACCTGTTCCAACTGTAATGTGTCCCAAAATGCCATAACGAAGCTACAAATATGTAGCTTCGCTACAGTTCTAGTGCGCCCCGCCTCCACGAGATCAGGCACATTACAAAGCGCCACAGGCGCTATGTAATGCGCACCGGAGTGGCGTGCGGGAGATTTAAAAATGTATGAGCAGGGCTGCGCCTGATATCGGGCTGTAAAGACACAGCCCCATTCATACATGTCGCTCAAAACTCGCAAACATGGCACAAGTACATTTTTATTCTCATTCTACCCCACTTAAAATTTTCTGGTGATTTCTCAGTCTATTTTATGGTACGGTCAATGACAGAACATACATTAGAAAGTTATGGCTCTTGGAAAGCCAGCAGGAAAATAATAAAGAGCCAAATTATTATGAACGACTGTCAGACAGGGGTTAAAGCATAGTCATTCCAGTCTGGAATTGGTGAAAACCCCAACTCTCCTTGTTTAGCTTTATTCAAGTGTCTTGTATACAAGTGGGGCTCCCGCAACCTCTGGGCACCATAGCAGTCGTGTTAACTATGCTTTTTAGATCCGTCTCTGGGACTGACAGGACGGACCCAGAGACGGATCTAAAAAATTTAGCAGTGTGATTATCACTGCGGGCTTTGAGGAACACCCAGCGGCGTTCACATGAGAGATCGCCGCTGCGTGTTTCTCTCCTGCCTGTCGGCTCCATCTTTGAAAGAATTGCATGTCATGTCTTTCAAAGATGGAGCCAACAGGCATGAGGGAAACACACAGCGGCGGATCTAAAAAGCGTAGTTAACACGGAGTGAAAACGCTGTGTGAACAAGCGCTATGGCTATGGTTACGCCCATGATCACCCTTTATTTTAATCATGAATGTGATAGCAAGACAACATGCAGGCAGTAATGGAAAATAAAGAGTGAGGATTTTGGAAATATAACAGCAAATGTTAAACTGGTATAGTAGTTCCTGGCAATACTGTAAATGTATTTGTGTACGTTTTTTGGACCCAAACACGTATCTAACAATGCTCAAAGTTATTTACATTGGTTTCAATGTAAAATATGTATCGTCATACAGATGATACGTATTTTTCATGCGCCTTTCTGATGTGTTTAACAAATCTGATCAAAGAATTGTCATGTCAATTCTTGATCCGTTTTATGCATCCGACAACATATTTAAAACTATAGGGTACGTTTCTACTCCGCAGAAAACTTATCCAAACATGCACCACACTTTGTGTAGGTGTTTGACTACATTTTACGCATCGCTTTTCAAATTTTTTTTGATCAAAAGATGTACTGAAAAATGCCGTATGAACATATCCTAAAAAAGCCAGAAATTGAAATATAATCTACTATAACACTGCTCAGTTAAGAGTGCCAGATAGCTTCTACAAATGTCATCATGCAGTGCCAAAGTTCAGCGTCATTGTCCACAAACTGTTGCTTTTTGTGGCCTACATACTTTTCCTATTTAATGAAGGCACAATAGCACCTTATAGTGCCCACATGACCTTGTTGAAGAGGACGTATGGCCTTTCCAGCACACCATAGCTGAATGCCACGCTGTGAGCCATATGCTCTTTGCCTGCCATCCATTTAGCCTACTGATTTATTTCCAGGTATGTCTCTTTTAGTAAATACTTGTGCTCCCCAAGAAATGACAATTTTGGAGCATCTTCTTTAATGACTTCTCTAATGAGCACTGTGTTCTGCTCTTTCTCTGTTTTTCGTACTAGAAATGTATAAGTGGATTTGTCAGCTGGGTGTTGCCAATTGAGGGTGTGTACCTACACAGTCTGACATTGTCCAATCAGTGCTGTCAGAGTCTGCGTGTGCACGGACACACCTATTTGAAAACTGCAATGGTAACACCAAGCTGACTGATTCAGTAATACACTTTCATAAGGTATAACAGAGGAACAGCACAACACAGAATTGTAAGAAAAGATGCTCCAAAATTGTTATTTCACAGCGAACACAAGACATGTCAGGAGATGTCACAGGTCGTCTTTAAAGGGAATGTGTCATCAAAAATTAATTATTGTTCAACTCATGTTTTTAAACACATCGTTTTTAAGAATTTTTGGTTATATTTCTTTTTAATTTTTCAGATCACTTTCAACATTTTTTAATAATTCTTAAGTCCTGCAGTTTTCACTTTGGCCACTAGGCCTTGTTTGCACAGCTTTAACAGCAGTCAGAGAGATACTTTACAGTAGCTTCATGCACATAGGAACCATAAGACTGTTTCTGTCTCATAGACTTTAATAGGACAGTTTTCTAGTCATGCTGTGTGACCTAGGAAGAAATCACTCTGCAGGGAGGAAGGGGCTGAGAGCTGTGACCATCTCCTCGTGACTGGTGGATTCTGTGTTATCTATTCACACTGGTGTCTCCTTTCAGTTTGACCCTGCTTGTGTTAATAATGAATGCCAAAAGAAATTGTATCCAATATAATAGTATAGAAATGTAAAAACAATTTTTTATTAGATCTTATTATAAACAATAAAAAATATATAACATAACAGACAAAAATCACACCCAAATAAAAAATATATACCCAACTAATCCCACTGAAACATAATGCTATATATCATCTAGGTGTTAACAGTATCAAAACATCACATAAATAAATACGAAAAAAAAGTTCAATACATCACCAAGGGTCAGCGGATTAGAGTGAACCAAACCACCCCGAGGCGCGTTTCGCCTGCGCTTTCTCAGTGAGCAGACTACTGAGAATCTTTATCTATAGGACAGGAAGTGTCAGACTATTATTAGGCTTAGTGGCCAAAGTGAAAACTGCAGGACTTAAGAATTATTAAAAAACATTGAAAGTGATATGGAAGATTAAAAATAAATATAACCAAAAATTCTTACAAAATGTGTTTAACATAAAAACGTGAGTTAAACAATAAGCAATTTTTGGTGACACATTCCCTTTAAGTAGTGCACACATATAAGCAGGTACTATAATTTAAGAAGTTGTTGAGGCATACTGTTACACCTGATCTAAAATTAGGCATGGAGAGGCACCATCTGACACCTGGCAAGAATTGTTCATGTCTTGTTATTGGAAAAGGACCTGGGAGACAGACAGATACCATGGCGATGTCAGATTGGTAGGGAAAGTACACCTGGAAAACCCCTTTAAATTTAGACTGTTGTGTTGCAGGCTTGTGGAAGTCCATAGTGAACACTTGGAGCTATTACTCATTTTGCTCTGGCTATAATAATTTTCCTGATTGATTCATACTTAACCCTAGAACGCATGACGTTAAAAATATACATATGAACGTCAGGGGGGCCTTTTAGGCCCACATGCACATAATATAGAAGAACACACTTAAATAACTTTCACAAGTTTATTTCAAAATTGCTCAATAAAATATGAATAGTGGACAACATTTTAATTATAATTTTTCACAGAAAACACCAAAAAATCTTTTTTTCCCAAATTTCACGCAAAGACATGAAAACACACAAAAATGCATAGAAATCTATCGCAAACTAGCTGCAGCTACATTTTTATTCTAACTTTCTTTTCTATTATATTAATCTTCCAAAAATTCTGACGTTATTTTTTCAGAAGAGTGTTCTTTGCAAACAGTTTCCTTACAAGTGGAACAATATCGCTGAGTTTTCCTCTCTATGTTTCTTGGACACATGAAACAACGCTTTTGTTTTCTTTCTCCTGGCTCTGGAATAATCTGAAACTGTACGCCACACCGTTTCATTGCTTCTTTAGTTTGCTTTGGCAAGCATTTCAAGTCGCTTCGCTCTATCATGTGAGGCATTACAAGTTCATGACAAAGGTCCTTCAAGAATAAGCGTCTTCCTGTCCTTCCTCTGTGCATGAAATTCCGGATGAGTTTCTGTATAAATAATGACTGAATTTAGGGCTGCTACATCAAGCATATTTGAAAATAAATACTACAGGCCATCGTTTGTTTGCCTCTTACACGAATATTCTCCCACCATCTCATCCATTTTATCTACACCTCCTTTTGTTGCATTGTAATGCAGGATGATTTCTGGTTTCAATTTTTGGTTATTGCTGTCAACACTGCAATCGTGATGCATGGTACTGAGTAAAATTACAGATTTCTCCTTCTTCGCCTTGTAAGATACCAAAGTCGCTTTGTTATTGAATCCAAAGACACTCTCATAAAGTGCTCGCTGACGATTGTGTTTGGAGTGCTGCTGGAATTTCTCGTCTGTTTTGCTTTATAGTACCAACAAGTGTAATAGCTTTTGCAAGCAGAAAATTGCCTAGTTCAACATTGGTGAAATAATTGTCCATGGTGATGTTTCTACCTGAATTGAATATTGGAACAGCAAGAGTTTTGACTATTTCAGACCCCAGATCCTTCTGTACTGGTGCACCAACCTCTTTGCCACAGTAGATTACGCCATTTATGCCATAATAATTTGCAGAATCACACATCCAGAAGATTTTTATTCCGTACTTGGCTGGCTTGCTGGGCATGTATTGTATGAATTTGCAGCGTCCTCTGAACGGTACAAGTTGCTCATCTACAGTAACATTAGTACTAGGATTGTAAAGTTTTGTGCAATTTTTGATAAATATGTTCCAGATATAACTGATAGGGGCTAATTTGTTTCAAACCTCGCTGCACGAGTTCGCTTATCATCAAAGCGAATGATTCTTCTAATTTCCTCATATCTGCCCACTGACATTCATAGTTTCATAGTTTGTAAGGCCGAAAAAAGATGAGACGTCCATCCAGTTCAGCCTGTTGTGCTAAGGTGTTGATCCAGAGGAAGGCAAAAAACCCCAATGAGGTAGCAGCCAATTGTCCTCATTTTAGGGAAAAATTCCTTCCCGACTCCAATCTGGCAATCGGAAAAATCCCTGGATCAATGACCCCTCTCCTGAATCCTAGACACTATAACTTGTTATATTATGCATCCAAACCCTTTTTGAACTCAGTCAGTGAATTCACCATGACAATTTCCTCTGGCAGAGAGTTCCACAGTCTCACTGCTCTTACAGTAAAGAATCCCTTTCTATGTTTATGTAGAAACTTTCATTCCTCAAGACGTAGAGGATGCCCCCTTTTTCTAGATACAGCCCTGGGTATAAATAAATCTTGGGAGAGATCTCTATATTGACCTTTGATATGTTTAAACATGTTTATTATGTCACCCCAAAGCCATTTTTCTCTAAACTAAATAACCCTAATCCTGCTAATCTTCCAGGGTATTGTAGTCCACCCAGTTCTTTTATTATTTTTGTTGCCCGCCTTTGTTCCTGTTCAAGCTCTACAATGTCTTTCCTGTGCACTGGTGCCCAAAACTGTACACAATATTCCATGTGTGGTCTAATCAGTGACTTGTATAAATGGGAGAATAATGTTTCATCATGTGCCTCTATGCCCCTTTTAATGCACCCATGATCCTATTTGCCTTGGCAGCTGCTGTCTGATACTGGCTGCTACAATTAAGTTTACTGTCCACCATGATTCCCAAGTCCTTCTCCATGTCACATTTACCCAGCCTTTTTCCATTTAACATGTAGTCATGTAATAGATTTTTCCTCCCCATGTGCATAACCTTGCATTTATCAGTGTTAAACATCATCAGCCATTTCCCTGCCCAGGCCTCCAACTTATCCAGATCCCTTTGTAGTAACACATTATCCTCTATTGTTTTGATTACTTTACAGAGCTTAGTATCGTCTGCAAAGATCGATATTCTACTGTGTAATCCCTGTGTAAGATCATTAATGAAAATGTTGAAAAGGATAGGGCCCAATACTGACCCTTGTGGTACCCCACTAGTAACAGCAATCCAGTCTGAGTATGCACCGTTAATTACTACCCTTTGTTTTCTATCAGTGAGCCAGTTGCTTACCCACTTGCACACATTTTCCCCCAGTCCAAGCATTCTCATTTTATTTACCAACCTTTTATGTGGCACCGTATCAAATGCTTTAGAAAAATCTAGATATATGACATCCAGTGCCTCACCCCGATCCAGTCTAGCACTGACTTCCTCATAGAAGCTGATGAGATTAGTCTGACAGGACTGATCCTTCATAAACCCATGCTGGAACGGTGTTATACATTTATTTTCAGTGAGATACTCCAGGATAGCATCTCTGAGAAAACCTTCAAACATTTTACCTACAACAGAGGTCAAACTTACCGGCCTATAGTTTCCTGGATCACTTTTTGACCCCTTTTTGAATATTGGCACCACATTTGCTATGCGCCAATCCTTTGGGACATTCCCCGTTATTATACAGGCCATAAATATTAAAAATAGGGGCCTATCTATGACATCACTTAACTCCCTTAGGACACGTGGGTGTATGCCATCTGAACCTGTCACCTTATAATGTGGATCAGAAAGTGGGTCCGGAAATAATTCTCGTTTCGGGACATCATACGATTTTTGACTCCCTGCCAGCAGGAAAAGTCCAATATATGCATAAAGTTCCTCTTTTGAGATATTTTTCCAGGACTTATTTTTTGCAGAAGCGATAAGTCTTCCTTCTAGGTTTGAACATAATAGGACCTCTTCTGCAATATTGTCAGAAAAATAAGTACAGAATACATCTTTAGGGGTAAAGTAACTGGGACTTCCCACAGCTCCTTGAGCCTGTCTCAAAATATTGTGTATTGGAGTACGTCCGACTAATGTAGGATTACTGTCCCAAAAACATTCGTTTTGGATGTTCTACTTATCACTTCTTGAGGATCCACTAGATTCACTTCTTCATCATCAGAAGAATCCTGGGATGAGATGTTTGATTAGCTGGTGGCAGATATTCTTCATCAGACAAAGATAGTTCACTTTCATCATCGCTTTGAAACATAATCGCTTCAATCTCTTGGTCAGTCAGACACTTGGAGGAAGACTGTGCCATTGCTGACTAGATGTTAGAAAATGAAACATATTTCCTCTCAACAGCCTATCTTATCACAGGTCCTTCAGCAATTAGCTCACAGTGTATACTGTCCTCAGTACTCTATATACACAGCTCATTACTGTGTTCAGAGGACCTGAGGTGATGTCATGGCCTTATCACTCCCTCCAAAAAATCACATGACATCCTCACATGTTATTATCCACACCCTGGCCCCTCCACCAGCATTACTGAGTACAAATAAAGTAACTTGAGACACAAAACACTTCTGAGAACATGATAAAAACAGCGGTGGCCTAAAAGGCCCCCAATTCGTACATATGTAGTTTTCACCAAACAAGCATTGTTACACCATAATGCCTATGAAAAAAAATTATATGAACAACTGGATATTATCAACAATGACATACTTGAGGAATACCTGCAATTTCAAAATTCTAACTAAAGTAATTTTGCAGATAATAGCAAAAATGTAAGCATGGGGGCCTAAAAGGCCCCCAATATGCGTTCTAGGGTTAATAAATCAAACCAAATAAAGAGCAAGACTGATTGATATCAGAATGTCAAATCTACTGCGGGAGTTAAAGTTGAATATACAGTATGTGTTCATTAACAAGAAGTTAATCTGAAATAGAGTGAGGAAGTAGTAGAAATATGCAGACAAGGAGCTGAGGACTAAAATAGGCTTAGAGCAATGTTTCTCAACTCCAGTCCTCAAGACCCACCAACAGGTCATGTTTTCAGGATCTCCTCAGTATTGCACAGCTGATATAATTAGCATTGCACAGGTGATATCATTATTGTCAGTGCTTTCTGTGGGAGATCCTGAAAACCTGACCTGTTGGTGGGTCTTGAGGACTGGAGTTGAGAAACACTGGCTTAGAGGATCAACATGTGTGCAGCGTAACAGAAGTTTATTAAATATTATATTTATTTATATTATATTTATATATTTATTTATAATATCTTTATAATGTATCTATACATAGTAGGGAATCATGCAGTATTCTAATATACTAGTACTCTACTCCTGTACCTCCCTTATTACCAACGCATTAGAAAAAAAATGGTACAGCCCATATATCCATAGTAATGGCTGCCATGGAGTACCTGCATGGACAAAACAATCATGTGACCACCAGACACATGTCAAGTGACCCCTGGGATCCTGGTAACACTAGATTATTGAGGAGCAGAACTTCTCCAGTATAACTACCTCTGACAATGTCTTCTCATGTGACCACCACACAGGCCATGTGACCCCTGGTATCCGGGTAACAGTAGTGTATGGAGGAGCAGTACTTCTCCAGTATTACTACCTCCAGCAGCGTCTTATCATGTGACCACCACACAGGTCATCTGACCCTTAGTATCCAGGTAACAGTAGTATATGAAGGAGCAGAACTTCTCCAGTATTACTACTCCCAGCAGCGTCTTGTCATGGGACCTCCACACAGGTCATGTGACCCTGGTATCCAGGTAACAGTAGTGTATGGAGGAGCAGAACTTCTCCAGTATTACTACCTCCAGCAGAATCTTATCATGTGACCTCTGATATCCAGGTAACATTACATTATTGAGGAGCAGAACTTCTACAGTGTTACTTCCTCCAGCAATGTCTTATCATGTGACCCTTAGTATCCAGGTATATTGCATTGTTATAAAAGAGGTACAGGTGCAGAATTTTTAATACATGTATATCAGAAAGTTGTATAACTTCCTATGATATACATAATAAATGAAAACAATATAAAGTAAATAACCCCTTCAAGCTCTCAGCATCACAGACAGCCACTTTGTACTGTGTAGTCAGCTGATCTACACTCACCGGCCACTTTATTAGGTACACCTGTCCAACTGCTCGTTAACACTTAATTTCTAATCAGCCAATCACATGGCGGCAACTCAGTGCATTTAGGCATGTAGACATGGTCAAGACAATCTCCTGCAGTTCAAACCGAGCATCAGTATGGGGAAGAAAGGTGATTTGAGTGCCTTTGAACCAGGCATGGTTGTTGGTGCCAGAAGGGCTGGTCTGAGTATTTCAGAAACTGCTGATCTCCTGGGATTTTCACGCACAACCATCTCTAGGGTTTACAGAGAATGGTCCGAAAAAGAAAAAAAAATCCAGTGAGCGGCAGTCCTGTGGGCGGAAATGCCTTGTTGATGCCAGAGGTCAAAGGAGAATGGGCAGACTGGTTCGAGCTGATAGAAAGGCAACAGTGACTCAAATAGCCACCCGTTACAACCAAGGTAGGCAGAAAGAGCATCTCTGAACGCACAGTACGCGAACTTTGAGGCAGATGGGCTACAGCAGCAGAAGACCACACCGGTGCCACTCCTTTCAGCTAAGAACAGGAAACTGAGGCTCCAATTTGCCCAAGCTCATCGAAATTGGACAGTAGAAGATTGGAAAAACGTTGCCTGGTCTGATGAGTCTCGATTTCTGCTGCGACATTCGGATGGTAGGGTCAGAATTTGGCGTCAACAACATGAAAGCATGGATCCATCCTGCCTTGTATCAACGGTTCAGGCTGGTGGTGGTGGTGTCATGGTGTGGGGAATATTTTTCTTGGCACTCTTTGGGCCCCCTTTGTACCAATTGAGCATCGTTGCAACACCTTGTGGAATCTATGCCACGAAGAATTGAGGCAGTTCTGAAGGCAAAAGGGGGTCCAACCCGTTACTAGCATGGTGTACCTAATAAAGTGGCCGGTGAGTGTATGTCTTAACAGAAGGGGAAGGTTAAATTTATAGGAAAGGAAAATGATACAGTAAGTGTTGAAAGATTAAGTCAAAGCCTCAATTATTCATCTAGTTGTTCATGATAAAGCACATTAATTTTGAATTTCTTCTATGCATACAGTTTCCCATCTGATACAGAGAAAGTAATCATACCCAATTTACTGCAATCTGAACCCATGTTTAAAGTTTTTTAACCTAATCTGGAAGGGTATGGAGGTATAATTTATTCATGTGGAATTAAAGAAATAGAATTTATTCTGTGCTATAGACTTCAATTGAAGCTGGATTTTCTACAGTTTAATTATATCTTCAACTTGCCAAATAAAATCTTTAAAGATAAAGGGTGACATACATGAAATTTGGCATGTTAATGGCATAAAATGCTCTACAGCGGGTCATAAATCAGGCGCATTCTAGCGCTAGGGTGACATTTCTGGATCAGGTATACCACTTTGAAAGTGGTTTGCTTGTTCCAGCTGTAATGTGCCTAGAAATGCCGTAGTGAAGCTATAAATATATAGCTTCGCTGCAGTTCTAGTGCTACCCGCCTCCCACATGGCCACAAGATCAGGCACATTACAAAGCGCTGCAGGCACTATGTAATGCACCCGATAATGGCGTGCAGGAGATTTAAACATGTATGAACGGGGCTGCGCCTGATATCGGGCTGAAAAGATATCTGGAGCAGCCCCTTTCATACATGTCACCCAAATTGTATGGCCACTTGTGTACTCTATCTGCACTAACACAATTCCTATGATCTGCAATTTTATTTGGTATTTGTTTGGTTAAGGTGAATAGAAAAATAAAGAGTGGAATGGAGTAAAGGTGGAGGTGTAAGCCGTGTACTGAGGTGGGCTTCCCAGAATACAGCAAAGTCAAAAACGAGAGAAATGACCCCAACACCAGCTCAAACCAGCAAATATTTTTAATGGAATCTGAATAAAAGGGGTATTATACGGATACCTCAAGAACACGTACACATAGACACAAACCGGGACTCTTGTGCTGCGCAGCGTGCTGCCTTACTATATCCTCTTTCAAATTCAAAAAAGAGTGGCACATCATGGACTAAAGAAAATATCAAAAAGGACATAGGAATTTTGGAAAAAGCATTACTGCTAACTAGGATATATGGAAAAAAATTAGGTTCTTTGTTCACACTTCTGGCCAGAACTGCTTAAGCCCACTTCCGAAACTTCACCGGGACCTCAGGCAAGTGGGTCCTATTCAGATCAGCACACTTCAGGGAGCGAAGAGACCTGCTTCAAAGCACACTGCACTGATTTAAAACCTGAGGAAGTGGGTGGGGTACAAAAACCAAAATGGAGTCCGCCACTACTCCCTTACATAAAGTCAAAAAAAAAAAACCATTTGGTTTTGCACATGAAAAAACTTTGTTTAAAAAAAGCACAAATGCACACTATATCCTCTGGACTCACCGATGTTTTGCCTATCATCGGACTCAAAAAATCTGACCGCTGTTTAGCTCATTAAAACCTAATTAACTGGAATGATAGTGTGGGCGCGTATTTCAGGGGCGCTCACTGTGTAGCACGAGGTTTTACAAACCTCCGAAAGTACCCGCTATTCCCATAGTACCATTAACCAATTAAAGATCTCTCCAAGGACAATGAACAAAGGGCCACATGTATGAAAACTGTCTAGGTCTAAAATTCACTTTGTTGCCCATAGCAACCAATCAGATGATGAATGTCACACAACTCCAGGCACGCTTAAGGGAGGGGAGAGGTAACCAAGTGTCATGTCAGACCATTCGTAACCACTTATATCAGTGTGGTCTGCATGCTAGATGACTGACAAGGGTATCTGACCACACCACCAGGCACAGGCATCATCGTCTTGCATGGGCAGAGAAGCATCTACGCTGAACAAAGGACCAGTAGTCCTCAGTGCTGTTCAGTGATGAAAGTCGAATCACTTTGAGCAGAAATTATGGCTGCCAACGATGGTGGAGAAGTCAAGGAGAGCGCTATGCATCAGTCACAAATGAGCTTTTGGTGGTGATGTTGTTACAGTGTGGGCAGGTGTGTCTACTCAATGCAGAATTGCCTCACTGTGAACGGTACGGTGACAGCCTCCACTACTTGGATAACATTATTAATCCAGTCGTCGTGCCTCTGCATTAACAAAACAGGGCTAATTTCAACTTCAACTACTACATGTATAATATATATATAATATATATAATATATAAAATATATATATATAATATATATATATATATATATATATATATATATATATTTATATATATATATATATATTATATACATAACAGTGGGGGAAAAAAGTATTTAGTCGGCCACCAATCGTGCAAGTTCTCCCACCTAAAAAGATGAGAGAGGCCTGTAATTGATATCATAGGTAGACCTCAACTATGAGAAGCAAAATGAGAAAACAAATCCAGAAAATCACATTGTCTGATTTGGAAATAATTTGTTTGCAAATTTTGGAATTTTGGGGGAAAATAAGTATTTGGTCACCTTCAAACAAGCAAGATTTCTGGCTCTCCAGACCTGTAGCTTCTTCTTTAAGATGCTCCTCTGTCCTCCACTCATTACCTGTAGTAATGGCACCTCTTTGAACTTGTTATCAGTATAAAAGACACCTGTCCACAACCTCAAACAGTCACACTCCACTATGGTGAACACCAAGGACACCAGAAACAAAATTGTTGCCCTGCACAAGGCTAAGAAGACTGAATCTGCAATAGGCAAGCAGCTTGGTGTGAAGAAATCAACTGTGGGAGCAATAATTAGAAAATGGAAGACATTCAAGATCACTGACACCTCAATCTGTGGCTCCACATACGATCTCACCCCGTGGGGTCAAAATTATCACAAGAACGGTGACCAAAATCCCAGAAGTACACGGGGGGACCTAGTGAATGACCTGCAGAGAGCTGGGACCATTGTAACAAAGGCTACCATCAGTAACACACTACGCCGCCATGGACTCAGATCCTGCAGTGCCATAGCAAACCTTTGGAGGGAGTTGAAAGTCCGTGTTGCTCAGCGACAGCCTCAAAACATCAGTGCTCTAGAGGAGATCTTCATGGAGGAATGGGTGAACATACCAGCAACAGTGGGTGCCAACCTTGTGAAGACTTACAGAAAACGTTTGACCTCTGTCATTGTCAACAAAGGATATATAACAAAGGATTGAGATGAACTTTTGTTATTGACCAAATACTTATTTTCCACCATAATTTGCAAATAAATTATTTTCAAATCATACAATGGGATTTCTGGATTTGTTTTCTCATTTTGTCTCTCATAAATGAGGTCTACCTATGATATAAATTACAGGCCTCTCTCATCTTTTTAAGGGTGAGAACTTGCACAATTACTGGCTGGCTAAATACTTTTTCCCCCACTGTGTGTGTGTGTATATATATAAGCTCTAATATACATTTCAGCTTTGGTTATACGATCACAATGACATCACTGAGGCCTCATTTAATTTTAAAGTATAATACAAGTATTCAACTTTTTAAGCAAGTATAAAATAGAGGAAGAAAGTCAATTATTCCTACACAGGCAAGTGAATGAATGGCTAATTAATGACTTATTATACTGTAGAAATCAGTATTTTCAAAGCTTCAGACACATTCCTAATTCTGTAAATTGCTTCTATAATGGGATTTTTCTAAAACAAACTCATAAAATGAGTCATTTCAAACTGTAAAAAAACTAACCACATTATATACGTATGTTCTGAAGGAAAGACTAAAGTCTATAAATCTTGAACTGTAGTTACTTGTTGCAGTCATACTTTTAAATAGCTTACCACAGAGCAAGTTTGCAATTAAGTAAACAGTCTAATTATTGAGCTGATCTAGGCAAAAGCCAACATCAATTTTCTGCAAAATGGCATCAAATCTTAGCTGACTGAAACTGGGTTACTTCTGGCATGGAAGAATGTAGATTATTCATTCTCTGTTCACAGATGTATCTATGAAATGTAACTATATGGAAGATTTTTGTAGGGTTAAAAAAATCTAAATAATTTCACATGGTTTGAAGAGGTTTGTGCATAGTATTGATGTCAGTACTGTGTGTGAATATCAGTAGTTATAGATATAATCATTAAAGTACTTTCCTGATTTATGAATCCTGATTTATGAAAGGAAAATGAATTATAAAGATGTACACATCATAGAAGCAGTCCTTGTAGTTGCTGTATGGAGGTTAATATATCCTTCACTATGGAAAGTTGTATCCTGCACAGAGCTCCTATTTTATTTTTTTGGAAAAACAGGGAAATTCATTAACAACATTTGGGAAACCATGGAAGGGAAAAGGGCCAGATTTAGGGGGGTTATTTGGGCCACCCTGGGTTTTGGAAAATGCCACGATCTGCCCCCCTGGGAAATTGAAAGGCCTCCACCCGAACTGCATTGTTTCGGGGGCCTTTGACCCTTTGGAGGCTGTGTCATTTAATTACTGTCCCGTAAAGTGTGTATGGCCCTTTAAGATGTTCTGTTTCTTTCCAGCCTCAGCTAGGGTTTTGTAGGGAACCTTTAGGCCGTGTTCACACGGCTTATTCCCGACGGATTTGTGAGCGCAATCCGGCTCACAAATCCGCCGTGAATAAGGGGCGGGGCCGGGCGCGGCGGGGGCGCCGCTCCTCGGCCCCATAGACTTGCATTACCCCCGGCGGTTTTTGGCCTGGATAATGTGCATGTCATTTCTCCCCGCCCAGCGGGTTCGCCGAGCGGGGAGGAAACGAAAGGAATCCACTTTTTCTCTATGAGGCATGGATTACCGTAATGACTCCGACGGATTGGGGCCGTACGCAGCGCAAATCCGGGCGATACGAGCCCCGCGGGAAAAAAAGCCGTGTGAACGAGGCCTTATGGTTAATCACCTGGGCCAATCCCTGGCTGGGGCGGGATATTTATCCCCTCCTGTTTCTTTGCCTGAGATTTCCCTGGACAGGCTGATTCCTGACTACTGTTCTGCTATGGATTCTCTGGTTCTCTGGCCACCTGGACTTCGGTTTAATTTTGTTTGTCTGAATTCTGTTTTGTTTTTCCTCTTCTTGGACTCTCTATTTTGCTCTTCACGTCCTCAAGGATCCACCCCCTGTTTATTACCTTTTTCTTTCTTGGATGGTTGTGTTTTTGTACGTTTGACACAAACCTGACATAGACCTTCTGGTTTTGGAATGGAAAGGTGTGAGAACATGAAGCTGAATATTTTTTATGCTTTTAGCTGTATAAAATGATTCTTGACCAGCTCATTTTTTTGAAACTGGAATACTCTTGAATATAGGTGCTGCCCTTTTAATATATTAAAAAGGTTTAGTATGACATTCTCCATGAAGCTAAACCAAGAAAGTTATGAAAAGGAAAATATGGATTATGCTTATAAGGACGGCTATGTGAAATCACTTATTAGTTGGCTTTATAGCTCCGGGATTTGTGAAAACATAGCTTGTGGAAGTGGAAAAAACAGTTGCAACTGTCATCAATGACGAACATAAATAACTATGTAATGCTTATAGCATATCAACATAGTGGCTCTGTATACATCAATACAGATAAATATCTACCGTATATACCCGAGTATACGCCAACCCGAGTATAAGCCGAGGCACCTATTTTTGCCACAAATAACTGGGAAAACTTATTGACTTGAGTATAAGCTTATGTGTGAAAATCAGCGGCTACTGATAAATTTCAAAAATAAAAATGGATACCAATAAAATTATATAGGCAGATATAGGCAGTTTCATGTCCCCCATAGGCAGGTATAGGCAGGTAAATGTCCCCTCATAGGCAGGTATATGTCCCCCATAGGCAGGTATATGACCCCAATAGGCAGGTAGAGGCAGGTATATGTCCCCCATAGTCAGGTAAAGGCAGGTATATGTCCCCCGTAGTCAGGTATAGCCTGGTATATGTCCCCCAATCAGGTATAACCAGGTATATGTCCCTCAGGCAGGTATAGCCAGATATATTTCCCACAATAGACCGGTAGAAGCAGGGCTTGTTTAAAAAAAAAATAAATACAAATACTTACCTTTAGCCGCTGCTTCAACTCCCGGGCACTCTGTCTTCTGGAACAGGTGGCATGATGTCATCAGGCCATGCAGGCAGCGTGATGACATAGCACGCTGCCTGTGCCAAGAGACTCCGGCGTTTCTATTTGCGGCAGGGATTGCACCTTTCTGCTCCGCAATAGAGTCGTCCTGGCTGTGTGCACTCCCAGGAGTCACAAACATCCAAAGTGGATCTCCACTGGTGTCTGGGCCATAGCAGTGCCCAGACGGCGACGGTTGACCGGAAAGCTGCATGCACTCCCAGGAGTCACATACAGCTGCAAAGATCGTCTACAGCACCCAGGCCATGGCAGCGCCCAGACGCAATCAGAGTCGGGTACAGCTGAAGTGTCCCTGCCGGTGCTCGGGCCATCGCAGCGCTCGAGCACCGACAGTGACTCAAGTATAAGCCGAGGTAGGGTTTTTCAGCATTTTTTATTTTCTTTCTTTCATCTTTTGGGCTGAAACACTCGGCTTACACTTGAGTATATACAGTATATCTATATATCCATAGTGCTCTCTAGATAGATAGATAGATAGATAGATAGATAGACAGTTAGGTTCATATATATTTGGACACTGACACATTTTGTTTTTTGGACCTGTTTACTGAAACATATTCAAGTTATAGTGATACTGTATAATGGACATAAAGTCCAGACTTTCAGCGTTCATTTTTCAGGTATCCACAATAAAATTTGATCAAGGTTTTAGGCGTTTCAGCTGTGCCACACTTACAACATGTACCACCCTGTTTTTTAAAGGGACTGAAAGTAATTGGACAAATTAAATAATTGTAATTAAAAAGTTAATTTCTAATACTTGGTTGGAAACCCTTTTTTTGGCAATGACTGCCTGAATTCTTGAACTCATGGACAATCCGCAGACGCTGTGTTTCCTCCTTTTTAATGCTCTGCCAGGCTTTTACTGCAGCAGTTTTCAGTTGTTGTTTGTTTGTGGGCTTTTCTGTCTGAATATTAGACTTTAAGGTTATGTTCACACGGCTAAAATGGGACGTATTTCACCCCGCATTTCGCGCCGTACTGCGCTAAATACGGGGGGGAGATACGTCCCAGTCATTACGGTAATCCACAGTTCTCATAGAGAACTATGGATTACATCTCCTCTCCCTGCTCGCACAATACGGTGAGCGGGGAGAGACGTGACATGTCATTTATTCACAGAGTATACGCGCCGTGAATAATGAATGGCTATGTTGATGCCCCCCCCGCCGCACCTCCATTGCTCCTGAGCACATGGCGTAATTACAGGGCGAAATACGTCCCGCAATTATGCCGTGTGAACATAGCCTAACAAGTGAAATACTGCTCAATTGGGTTGAGATCAGGTGACTGACTTGGCCATTCAAGAATATTCCACTTCTTTGCTTTAATAAACTACTGGGTGGCTTTGACTTTATGTTTTGGTTCATTTTCCTTCTGTATTATGAAACGCCTACCAATCAGTTTGGTTGCATTTGGCTGGATTTGAATCCTGTGGATGTGCCATAAAAATCGTATGTAGGAAAACACCTTTTAAGTACCAAAATTCAAATGAGCTCTTGTGAAAAAAAGTAGGATCAATTGTTCCACCTATTGGAAGTGACAGCCCTGTCCCTTCTGTCCCATTTAGGAGCTTAAAACATGACTGAGGATATTAAGCCAAACCATTAACTCTTCCATAAGGAAAAGCTTCCAATCTGAAGACAGCCGTTCTATGGTATTTGCCTCTCCTCAGTACAAATGGGAAGCTTTACCTTATGGAAAAACTTCTGGCTTGACTTTAAATCCCCAGTTATGTAGTCACTTAAAATAGGTGACGCTAGAGATCCTAGTTCTTTTTCCCTAGAGCTTATTTGAATATTGATTTTTCTGATTGAGCATTGCATAGCCTATACATTTCCATACACCTTTACAGCATTCTACCAAAGAGAACCTTTACCCAGTAGAGCAGTGGTGTCAAACTAATTTGCACGGGGGCCACATCAGCCTCAAGGTGAACATTAAAGGGCAAGCATAATTTTAAAATTGTGTAAATGGAATATCTCCTTAACAGTTAAACAACCTATTAAGTAGGTACATTTGTACAGTATTACTGTTATAATTAGCCCTTTTATGGATATGGTGATACCATTTATGTATAACTTACTTTTATTTTTTTATATTTTTTTATTCCAAAGAGGGTGATCATTGAGCATGCAGCAAATAATGTCAATGCGACGAAAACCCTGGTTTCTTACCTGATGCTTGTATTTGCATTCACCAGTGTGAACTGTGTCTTTCTTCTCTGCTTGCTTAATTGATTCCTGGCCAATACCCGTGACCAGGAATCCTCCAGCACTTCTTTAGTTAATGTTTCTCCTTTTGATTGACAGTCTTCTGTTCCTATCTGGTTTCTTGTTCCTTCTACCTAACATATGCACGTCCAAAGATTTAGGACAGCGAGAGTAGGAAGCAGCCAAAAATGTATTTAGGATATAAAAATAAGAATTTATTAAATGCTGATTAAAATCATTATAGAGCATCAATCACAAAGAGGGAAAAAAAATGGCATCCTTAAAGAAAACACTAACGCGTTTCAGGCACGTCCCGTGTCCCTTAGTCATAGCAAAGTAATTGTGCGCATTGGCCCAGTTTTAAATAGTCCATACAAATGATATAAACATTCAGAGACAATGATTTAACTCACCTGTAGCATTGGTTTGCAGCACCAAACTGCATACTTCCGGAACGCACAGCACCCAGTAAGAAAGCCGGAAGGCGAGAAAACAGTCATGTGGATCTATCGGCAACAACCTTACCTGTCGCACACTGTGTACACATCGCGAACACAGTACTGGCAAGAAAAAGGACATGCGCGATATATTAGATCGATATCGACTTTAAGGTAGTGTGTAACGCCACAAAAATGATCGCATCAATTGCAAAAAATCGCATAGCGTTAATCCCCGCTTATTAGTTTTTAAGCCAGACTTCTCGTAGTGCTAATACCGCCTCCATGCCTACAGATAAAAGGAGGATGAAAAGAGAAAAAGAAAAAGGAAAGAAAAAAAAGAAACAAAAAAAAAAAAAAAACATATTCCATTTCCTTTTTTCCTTCCCGTAGTGAGCGAATTAAGCAATACAAAATACAGAGTATAAAAACAAACAGAGTATATATCCCAAAAGACAGAATAGTGCATTCAATTTATCTGGAGGACTATTTCTCAATTTAAATTCTAATAGTGAAACATAGTTTCTCTCATTGTAATTGAAGCCCATTAGGAAAAGGCGGAATTTTAATGTGATTTATCCAAAAAGCTTCTCTATCTCGACGAGCCAATTTCCTTACTGCACCTGCCCCCCTCTTTTTGTTATAAATACCGCTTTCAATAGCAAATACCTGGATGAAATCTCTATTACCATTGTGACACTCAAAGAAATGTCCTCGCTACATTGGATTTAATCCGATCACATGTACAGGTTATCTCTGAGATGTTCTAAAAATTCTTGTTTTTAGTTTTCCTTGATGTAGACCACATACCAAGATCTCGCCAAAGCCAGTAGTACATTTAACCACAAAAACTACAGCGGCACTAGTTACAGTTTATGTATTGATTAATATTGTGGCTTTTTTAAACCTTTTGTGGTTCAAACGAAAGCTTGCATGGAGTGCATAATTGCACATTTTGCAAGGGTAGGATCCGCACTTGAAAAATCCTGGATGATGTAGCCAGGTTCTTTGAATTTTATCCTTTATGTCATTAGGGGATAAAATATCCCCCAATGTTTTTGATCTCCTGGTTACAACCTTGCAACCATTTGATAGTACCTGGACTACCCTAATAAATCATATCATCATTTATAAATAGGCAGATATTTATGTATGATTCTTTTATTTTTGGAATTGAAATTGTTTGACTGTGTAATTTTAGAACTAACAATAAGGGGAGAGATATTTTGCCATCCATGCTGTTACTTTTTCTATTATTATTGTTTCTTTTGTTCAAAAGATCATCTCGGGATCGCTTTCTCGCACAATTTTTGATGCTCCTATTTAGTGACAATTGGGGTAACCCCTATTTTTTAATCTATTACATATTAGTTCTCTTCTTTTTGATACGTAGTGGGTATACTGCGAGTTTTCGCTTTGCACGTAGCATTTCACATGTCACCAACGGGATAACCCTGATGTGTATTGTCTGGGAATGGAAGACTTGAAAATGCAGGGTAGTAATTGCCCGCTGTCGTTTGCGAAACGTGCATGGTAGAAATACTTTCTCCTTGGGAGACCAATAAAAAATAAATCCATAAACTGAACTTGATGAATCCACATGGAATTATATGACAGATTAAAAGGGTTTTCGATGTAAATAGCCAATTAAGTCTGCACGCAACTAGCGGTATATTCATTTGACCGAGTTTAACCAAGAAAATGGAATATGATTCTATCAAAATGTATCCCCTACAGCTGATTGAACTAATAACAACATATGAAGAACAAAAACTTGAAGATATTTCCAAAGATGATACAACATCTGGATTAGGAAATTACAGGCATTTAAGTACTTGTCCTACGTTTAGTACGGATTTGCAGCTTATACATGATAAATTTTGGCAAAATCGAGAAAGAATCATTTTGTTGATATTAAACAGTCCAAGTTTCAAAGGGACACTTTTGACTATAACCAGGACCAAGTATACGAATGGGGACGATGGCTATCAAATGTTAGCACTCCAAAATCCATACTCAAGTCAAGACATAGAGGCACTTCATGGAGGAAAAACAAAAAACAAACGATATGAAATGTGAGCTTTGGTTTCCGTGAATTCAATAGCCACAGGTGCATAGGACACAGACACCTCAGAAGAATCTCCTGCAACCAGTCAGTCCCAGTCATATTATAAAAATTTAAAAAACAAAAGGGTTCAAAAAACCAGAGGAGTGGCAACAGCATCGCCGGAGGAGGAGGGGTGGCAGAAAACACCAGAAAAAAACAAAAAATACCCAAGACAAGACAGAACAATGGATCCCCCGACGCCTTCATTAAAAGTGCTTAACCTGTCAAATATGGCTCGAACAGAAGAACACATCTCCAATTTTTTTTCTGTCCTCTGGTACAGACTTTGCGTTGGAAGAGAAATTTTGATTTTTTCTCCACACTTCACTTAAGGACATAAATAAATTCATCAGAGACCTAACCGTCCGCAGACATTTTTTTTGAGATAGATAATGTATCTACATAAAAAGATTCCTTGGGAGAATCAGAAAATGAATATTCTAAGACAAGGTTTCACTGTGAACAGCTGGCCTTGGTCTCGCTGCAGAGTTACATGATACTGCCTCCTCCGATGCATCTAATGCGGCTGAATTATTGTTAGAACAGCAGAAATTTTAAAATTTCCATTAAAAAGTTCTATCCTGTGACAGTCCAATGGAAACTCCCCTCCAAGGGACAAGTTTTTCAGACCCTCATATAAATGAGATTTAAAGGCTGACTTCATGACCAAATTCCCAAAAAAACATTATAAAAATTGTCCATTCAATCAAAATAAAGCTTTGAAAGATTGAGAGAAAATCTAGAAATCGTAACAATTCAGAATGTACAGACTAAGGGAGGTATTCAAATAGTGGACCATGAAACAACTGATTTAAAGCTTCCAAAATGGGGTTGGTAAATGCTTGAGGATAAGATACAAACTATAAATTATCTTCTACATTCCCAATCAAATAAATCTGTGAGAGAAAATGCAAACATTGATCATGGAGCGGAGAAAGCTTAGTGTTCATCGTATAAGGAGAGAGAATTCATGGAGGTGTGTGACCCTGTCACACCCATTATATACTGGACTCCCTAAAGTCCATAAACAGATTAGGGCCCCAATTTGATGCGACCCATCGTATGCAGGCATTGGCTCATTTCCATAAAGGTTTAGCCAATGGTTAGATTCAGCCTTCTCTCCAACTCTCTGGTTCAGGGAACACCTGGTTATCTTAAATAACACCAAGATGTCCTTATTAACACTTAGAGGGAAAAACATGGCAACATAATTGGTCCTGGGTAAAGTGGGATTGTTGTCCTCTTTTGTATACATGCATTCCTATCAAATTCATAATAGCACCTTGAAATTCATCTGAAAGAAATCCAGTCAATATTCCTGAAGATCTCATACAGTATATTTTGTCTGAAAACGCTTCAATTCCTCATGACCAAAAATGTATGTCCTCCTTTGACACAGAATGATTTTGCAGAGTGAGAGGGATCCCTGATGGGGAGCAAAATACTCGCCATCTTTGGCGAATTCTGTATTGGCCGTGGTGGGAAATATATGTATTATAACACTACCGACAATGCCAATGCCAATCCATAGTCCTGTACGGCAGATCATCGATGATAATCTCCTCAATTGGGGGGGCCGATGTGTCTGCCCGTGCCAGACTTCATTTGGCTTATTTACATCGAAACCCTTTTAATCTGTCATTTACACATCCATGTGGAATCATCAAAAATCACGTTTCTTCTGGAATTATTTTTAATAGGTCTCCAAGGATAAATGTATATCTACATGCACGTTTCGCAAACCGACAGGCTGGGGCAATACTACCGCTTCATTTTCAAAGTTTCCATCCAGACATACACATAGGGCTTATCCCCGTTTGGTGGAAGATGATACGTGCCACAAGCGAAACTTCAGTAAAGCCCACTACGTATCAAAAAGAAGAAGAACCAAATATGAAATGAGATTAAAAAATAGGGGTTACCGCCAATTGAGTCACTAAGATAGAGCATCAAAAATTGTGGAGAATGCGATCCCGAGATGATCTTTTTGAACAAAACAACAATTAATAATAGAAAAAAGTAAACAGAATGATGGCAAATTATCATCCCCATATGAGTTTCTAAATACAGTCAACAATTCACCAACCAAAATAAAAGACATCATAATTACATAAATATCTTGCCTAATTTTAAATGAGGTAGATATATTCTGTTAGGTAGAGGTACTTATAAATGATGCAAGGTATGTAACCAAGGAGATCAAAAACATTGGTGGATGATTTTTATCCCTAATGACATAAAGGATAAAAGTCAATAACCTGGCTACATCATCCAGAGATTTTTTCAAGTGCGGATCCAACCCTTAGCAAAATGTTCAATTATGCGCTCCCATGCAAAGCTTTCGTGAATCCCCACAAAATGGTAAAAAGCCACAATATTAAACATTACATAAACTGTAACTCGTTGCGCTGTTAATTTATGTGGTTAAATGTACTAAACTTATGTTTCGAGATCTTGATTTTTGGCTCAAGACAACAAGGAAACTAAAAACAAGAATTTTAGAACATCTCAGAGATAAACCTGATACATTTGATCGGATCAAATCTAATGTAGCGAGACATTTCTTTGAGTGTCACAATGGTAATATGAATTTCCTCCAGGTATATTGCTATTGAAAGGGTATGTAAACCAAAAAGAGGGGCAGTATAGAAATTAGGCTCCGAGATAGAGAAGCTTTGTTGTATAATCACATTAAATTCCGCTTTTTCCTATGGGCTCTAATTACATATAGAAACTATTTTTTCACTATTAGTAATAAAATTGAGAAATTCCTCTAGATAAATTGAATGCACTATTCTGCTCTTGGTAAATATCTGTTTTTTTTTATACTCTGTATTTGTAATTTTCATGTTCGCGTCACTAAGTTCGAACGGGAGAGGAAAAAAAGGAAATGAATATGTTTTTTTTTTTTTTTTTTATCTTTTTTTTTTTTTTTTCTTTTTCTTTTTCTCTTGTTTTTCCTCCTTTTTATCTGTAGGGCATGGAGGCGGTATTAGCACAACGGATAAGTCAGCTTAAAAACTGAATAAGCGGGGATTAACGCAATGCTATTTTTTGCAATTGATGGCGATCCATTTTTTGTGGCGATACCAAACACTACCTTAAAGTCGATAATCGATCTAATATAAAAACGCGCCATGTCCAATTTTTCTTGCCAGTACTGTGTCGCGCTGTGTACAAGTCTTCGCAGACGTCAGGATGGTTGCCGAGATCAAATGATGTTTTCCCCCTCCTTCCGGTTTCTTACTAGCTGGGACGCTGTCGTTCCGGAAGTATGGCAGGTATTGGTGCTGGCAACCATGCCTACAGGTGAGTAAATCATTGTCCTGAATGTTTTTATCAATGTATGACTATTAAACTGGCCCAATGCGCACAACATACTTTGCTATGACTAGAAGGGCACGACGTGGCCTGAAACGCGTTAAGTGGTTTCTTTTAAGGATGCCATTTTTTGTCGCTCTTTTGTGCTTATGCTCTATAATTGATTTTAATCAGCATTTAAATTAAATACCTTATTTTTATATCCTAAATACAATTTTGGCTGCTTCCTAACTCTCGCTGTCCTAAAGTCGGTTGGACTGCATATGTTTGACTTTCGCGCTCGGACGTCATGGACGTGGGCGGAATGGATTGCAAGCCAGACTGCTATATAGTACTGACATACACATTGTGTTTTTTTTTTCTGCCTACTACCTACAACGCCTTTCCGTTTCTGACTTCTCTGTTGCCCATAAAGATAAGAGGATTAATTTGCCTTTCATCTTCTTATGCCCTGCTATCTTGGGTTCTTTACCTTATCTGTAGCTAGCCTTTTTTCTTACTAGTATTCTGTGTTTCCAGACTCTGCTGGTTTCTGACTATTCCTTCTGCCTTCTGGCTTTGTATTCTACGTCGCCTGACTGTTACTGACTGGCTCGTCTTAACGATTTTACTCTTTCTCCCTGATTTGATAACCACATCTCCTTAAGTTGCCGACTTTGCTTGCCTGACTCTTCCTTATTTGTTCCTGTTTGGCTGTCCATGTTCATGGTGTCACACATAGTACGTGAAGTCCTCAGTCGTCTGGTTGGGGCTGACCTATTAAGGATCGGCACCCCCAAAATGCAGGAAATGGTGGACCAGTGTCATGTCCACAACTGTGTTGTGGTCTCCCTCCTCGTGGCCACCTGACCCATCCATTACATGAATATTATAAAAAAAAATTGACTTGTCTTGCAGGCAGCAGACAAACTTCATTCAGGGGATAACACTTGTGTGCTTGATGCAAACTGGCTGATACCTGCGAGAACTAGTATATTTAATAAGTGCCCAATAAATGATAAGTCAGCAGTGCTGACCACTACTAGTGGCACAGTGCCACTAAGCATCCAAAATACACATGACCTTAACAATAATTATAAAAAAAAAACAATTTGGCTTTGGGTCAGGACCTGCACACTGCTTGGCAGTCCGAGCAGCTAGTATGAGTGAGTAGTCTGCACTGCCGTCTGCCACTCCGCCCACTATACTTAATGGATTGAATCACACACACAGCAGGGGGACAGACATCTATGCCTTGGCTCACTTCTTTGCCTGAATCATGTTTGTGCTCTGGTTTCGCACCGTAAATGAAAAGACCCCCTTTTTTGAGGTCCCGGTCCACAGTGGATGGTGTAAGGTTCAGTTCCACTACGGCTTATTTCCCGACTTAAATGCGAGGACAGATTTCGCCCCGCAATTACGCTGGCTGCCGTGCAGTGGGGGCGGAGGGCCGGCTGCTCGCTGGCCCCATAGACATTCATTATTCACGGCGCGTACACGTTAAGTGCGGCTGCTGCTTAGTAATCTGAGCACTGCAGCAGTCATTTCGGCTTGGCTCAGAAAAATGTGCCAGGCCAGATAACACAGGGTAGCGGCCCGCGGGCCTTGTGTCTGACACCCATGCTCTAGAGCTATGTCAAAATCTTATCACCCAGACAGCCTTGAAAGAGTTGCCTGCAGATGGAAAGGCTTTCCTTATGTTTGAGATACGGGTTTGGTTTAAAATCTCCCGTCATGATTTAAAGGGAACCTGTCACATAGGTTATGCCCCCGTTGCTGAGGGCAGCACAAGCTAGTATCAGACTGTGTCCCTTATTCTGTAAGATGCTGTAGTTTTAGAGCATTTAATACTCAAATCTTATTCATGAGCAGGTGTTGCCCCGCCCACCAAAAACTGGCCCCACCCACTGACAGTTTTTCACATGTTTCTACCTATTCAAAGTAATAGGTTAATCAGTTGAGGTGGGCAGGCCTAGCCTCAGGTGGGCGGGGTATGAAAAAAACAGACTCTTTTCATGACTCTTTTTCTGGCTGAAAACTGCAGATTTAAGCATTAAATACTCTAAAACTACAGCATCTTACAGAATAAGGGACAGCGCTGGAAACAGCAGGTCTGACACTAGCTTGTGCTGTCCTCATAATCTATGTGACAGGTTCTCTTTAAGGCTCTTTGATCGGTCCTATGTGACAGTAAGCTAGTACCTGAGATTCTAGCTGTTTTTGTTCCCTTGAGCCTATCTAATTATTCAATCTCTCCATGGACCGCTGCATGGCCAATAAGCCTTCATATACCCTTATGGTGCTGCCCCCAAAGAGAAATGTTACCCCCTCAGTGTCTCGTATGTTATCATCCCAGCTGATATGCATTTTCTTCTTCATCCTTTTTAATGTTAATGGCTTGAATTTGCTCAACATGCTTCCCATGCAATGGGTCGGACAACCTATTAATTTTGAATATTTTACATACTGGTACATCTGTCTAATGGCAAATCAGACCATAGAATATTGTTTTCTGCATTCTGTGCCATGTTGATTTATGCCTCTGAAAATAGAACTGACAGGCCCATGCAATCCTTCCCTACTGTGCAGGATTTAGGTTAATTTGTGTCCTTCGTGTTGTTTGTAGTGTGCACTATAGTGACAAGTTCACACACTTAATTACCCGTCATCATTTTAATGTAATTAAAAAGTCTCTCGCAAGCAGAAAAGCTTTCCCTTATTCTTAAAGAGGAAATTTTTAAGTTTAAAATTCCCCACAGAAGTTTCCCCCCCCAAAACCCCCCCCCAATGAATTTTTAATTTTTTCCCCTTTCAAAAATGTTAAAACATTGGGGGGGGGGGAGGTACCTAGGTCTATGAAAAACAATTTTTTTCTGCCTTTTCTGGGAAAATGGTTTAACCTTAAAATAAAAAACCAGCATCTTCAGTGGGGAAGGGAAAAGGGGCCTGTTGGTGTCCCATAATCATTACATTTTTTAGCCTTTATTTTAAAAAAACTTTTGGGGGATGGTTTTTTTTTGCCCCTTTGGGGTATCTTTAAAATTTCTTCCGCCCGTCATCCTAAGCCTTTTTCCCCCTTAAAGGGGCCCCCCCAAAAAAAAAATTTACCCCCCATTTCCCTTTTTTTTATGATTTTTTTTTTATTTTTTTTTTTTAAAATTTTAAAAATTTAGAAAAAAAAAAAAAAAAAAGAAAAAAAAAAAACCCGAAAATAAAAAAAAACCCAAAAAAAAAAATTTTTTAAAAAAAAAATTTACCCAAAATAAAAAAAAAAACCCCCCCCCTTTCCCATTTCTTTTAAGGCCCCCGGGAAAAAATAATACAAACAAAAAAAAACCCCAAAAAATTTTAAAAAATTAAAACCCCCCCCCAAAACCCGGCCCAACACAGGGGGCCCCGGGGTTTTAAAAAAAACCAAAACTTTTTTTTTCCCCCCCCCCAAAAAAACCCCCAAAAAAAATTTAAAAATACCTTTTTCAATAAAAAAAAAAGGCCAAAAATTTTCCCTTCTGCTCCAACCTAAAAAAAAAGGGGGGCCAAGAAAAAAAAACCTTCCCTTTTCCAAAGGGAAAAAACAAACTGCATTGCAATCCTTCCCAGTGTGTGCTCCAGAGGAATCGATTCGCCACAGAATGATTGTTTTGTGCCAACAAACGTTATGTAGAAATCATTGGACAAAACCACAGTGACCCTTCATTGCAGAATCATTCAGACAGGCGTCAGATTTTATAATAATATCACTAACAGAAATCTGGATCGCTGTATAAAACTAACCACAGAGTAAAAACTTGTCCTCTCACTGAATATAAATACAGTTCAAGGGAAATGTAATGTTTAGTACAAACTTACAAAAAACTAAATAAAGATTACTCAATAATATGTTTTATGTCCCAAAAGAGGGGTGACACATTTCGCACCTCCTAATAGTCTGCAGCTCTCTGTTAAAGGGGTTTTGCCAGGAAGAGAGTTCATTACCTCCTTATCAGCACGGGAGTAGAATAAAACAAAAACATGCGAGTCATGAACATTGCAGGGGGGGACAAGAGGAGGAATTAGGGGGCGTCTCAAACTAACTCAAAAAATTACTTTCAACATTATTCTCATACAGCAAGACACAGGGGTCATAACTCACTTTCACCCAGCCCCTTTAAAGCTCATTTTTTCCCCATCCAATAAAAAATGTTTTCAAAGCAAGCCCGGGCCCGTCACTCCTCTGTCGGTCTAATGCACTTTCAGGTCATTAAGGGGGGTTGAAAATGCTGTAGCTCTCAAGGCTTCACTTTTTGTAATCACAAAAATATTTAAAAAAAGATTAAAAACTTTTTCATGGTGGGAAAACCCCCCTTTTCTCAATGGAAAAAATCCCCTGTTCTTAGACAATTTTCACACGGCAAAAACGGGGACATTCACCCGTATTTCGCGCCGACTGCACAAACCGGTGAATACGTCCCAGTCTTAGGTAATCCACAGTTCTCATAGAGAACTTGGGTTACGTCTCCCCTCCCCCCCGGAACAATACCGAGCGGGGGAGAAGCGACATGCAATTTTTCCAGGTGTTCGCCCGTGATAATAATGCCTATGGGGCCCCCCCGCCCCGCTCCGAGCACCAGGCGTAATTGCGGGGCAAAATACGTTCCGCAATTACTGCCGAAAAGAACATAGCCTTACTGGCTGAGCCCAATTTTTGCGTGGGTGTCGCAAATTCTGTGGGGAAACGCAAATCACCGCAGATTTGTTCAGGATTACCCATTGTCCTTTTTTGACTTTTCCTTTTTCCATCCAAATTCTCATTTGGCAGATTTTTTTCTGTAACAACATAAAAAAATAGCTGTAAAAATGTTTTATTGTATGTGAGCAGAGAAACCCTATTCACCTGTCAGATTTCACATTGATTTTGACACAGAATATTTTGTGCAGGAACTTCAGTCCATAAACGTGATTTACAAATGGACATGGGAGTTGAAGAGACAGCTAAGAATGATCAATTTAGCCACAAGTAAGGGCATGTCCCCACGGCACAGGTTTTCAGTCAGTTTTACAGATGTTTTAAAACCCGGGCTGAAACCTTTTAACATTGACTTTAACAGAAAATCTGTGAAGCAGTCCCTTCTGCACGGATTTTCCGCCAGACAGTTTTTACATCGCTGGCAGTCTGAAAAACTTAGAACATGTTCATTCGGTTTCCGGGCGGAACATGAACATGTGGATCCCGCCCCCTGCAGCCAAAAACACCCCCTTTTTTGGGCCTTTTTCAAAACTCAATGGCTGGACAAAACTGGCCCAGGATGGGCCCATCTCACCTTTATTCCGGGGAAAAAACTACAGGTAGCGTTTTCTGAATAAAACCAAAGATCCACGAAAGAAAACACTAAAGATACAAAAAGCACATACTAGGTACCTTTCACACACCACACAGAAAAACCACAGAAATGCAGGGAAGATTTAGAAATAAAAAAAATACCCATTAAACAACCACTCACACATCCCAGGCCAGGGGGGGGCGGCCGTTTTTACAATTGCATAAGAAAAGCAATACAAAAGGGGTGCCAACGGGGCGCACCTCGGTTTACAGCCTCTTAAAAACCCCCTACAACAGATTAGGCGGCTGCCCAGCACTTCTGGGTACCAACACAAAACAAGTCACCCTTAGCTCCCCACACATTGGGCAGAAAAAAATGTCATACGGGAAAAAAATGTTAAATAAAGGTTTTAGTTGGTACCGGGGCCCCCAAATACCAAGCTTTGCAACCCGTCAAGGGTCCAAAACTTTATGAGTCCCTACACGATAAAATTTCAAAAAAAAAAACACATTACTTACACATTCTAGTACAGCCATTGAGTTTGAAAAAGGCCCAAAAAAGGTGGGGTTTTTTAAGTAAGTAATTTCCCCCCCGCAGCCAAAAAAAAGGGATTTCCCCGTGTTTATTTTTTTTTTTTTGCAATGCATTCTAAAGCTTTAACATAGATTTTCAGAAGAAATCCCCTATTGAGTGAAAAGTTACCAATTTAAAAAAATATACTCATTAGGGCGTGGGTGGTCCAAAAAAGAAATAATTCTTACCTAGCGTTACCTTGCCTCTGGTGCTCTAAGGCTCCCGATGATCTACCCCTCTTGACTTCCAGGTTTTCATCCCGACACCCAGGAGATGCTTGCACTCTATTTTACTGTTAGTGAATGGAGTATGAGTCTCTCCTCTGTGTTGGGATGAGAAACTGGAAGTCAAAAGGAGTGGACTGCTGGAAGCTCCAGAGCAGCAGTGGCGGGGAACAGTAAGGGTAAGTTCACACGACGTATTGCAGCGCGTACAGTATGCGCCGCAGTACATCGTGTGTTTCGGGAGCTCACTGATTAGCTTTAAACAGTAGGCAAAGGTAAATATACACTATGTCAAATACATTGCTTTTCTGATTTTGCTTCACTTTAGCCCTAAAACAGATCTTATATCTTGCTTGTTTACCCAAGCTTTCGTTGTTAACAGCCACCTCTCTCTGCTCTTGCAGTCTGAAGCAGTGGTTGGGATCGTAATGTCACTCCCTACTGTGTTTCTTATGTTGAAGATGGAGTTTGTTTACATTACTTACTGACCAGCTTTAATCGCTTAGAGCTTTGAAGCCTTGTGCATTACAGTTTATAAACCTCCAACCTAATTTCACTAACAGGAATAGCAGAGCTTAAATGCCCATCACTGCTATAAAACCACCCACAGCCTTACCAGGAAGTGTGAGTCTGAAGGTGCCTGTGGCTCCATAAAACAGTATGGTGAAACAACCCCTTAAATGTGTATATCATGGTGGATATGTTAAATGAAGGCCAAAAACATGATTGTTTAAAGTGATTGTCTGGTTTATAAAGCCCTTTTTTACATACCCTAAAAAATCATGCTGAACTCTCAGTGGAGATCCTCTAGTTTATTCACAGTAGGCAGTGTTGTCAGCCATGAATCTCAGTATCAAGACATCACAATGATCGTCCTGCAATGTTTACTGCCCCATGCATACCTCTCCTCATAATTGTAGATGATCATGGCACCCCACATCCAGGTTATTCGGAGGACCCTCTAAAACAGACTACGCAATCCTTTTTTAACAAGCTCATTCCTATAGCAGTATATATACAGCATGATCTGTATATAAACATCTACAGTATGTGAGCAGCGACATCAGCATGAGAAATAAATGTTGACAGCATGTACATTGCAAACTCCCAGCACTTTTAGCATTCAGTAAAAAGAAAGCAAATTGTTAAAATCAGAGAACCATTTATCAACCTGAGGGTCAATTTCAACCACTGTGCAAAAGTTGAAGAAGGGATTTTCTGCATTGTCAGTGTTTAATAACAACGTTTTATGACACAGCATAGTAAGGTCAAATCGGTTTTAGAAAGTAAAGCTTTGTAGTTTTTATTTTTTTAACTATATTCCATCTGCATGATTTTTCCCCTTTTACCTTTTCAATTAAACGTCAATGGTTTTACATAGTTACGTAGTTTGTAAGGGCAAAAAAACCAGACATCCATCCAGTTCAGCCTATTATGTTAGAGTGTTGATCCAGAGGAAGGCAAAAACCCCCATGAGCTAGAAACCAATTGTACTCTATATGGCGATCAGAATAAATCCCTGGATCAATGACCCTTCACCAGAATCCTAGTCATTACATTTTGATAGTAGTATCGCTTTAATGGTAATGGTAATTTGTATTTTGTAACACTGGGTGCTCCTTAGGCTATGTTCACATGGCTTATTTGCAGGGCGTAATTACGTCCTGCAATTACGCCGTGTGGACGGAGGCGAGGCGGGGGCGGGAGCGGGGGGGGGGGGGCTGGCACCACGCCGGCCCATAGACTATCATTAATAGCGGCACATAGACGCCGCTGGTAATTCACATGTCACTTATCTCCCCCCGCGGCATATTCGCCGAGCAGGGAGAGGAGACGTAATCCATAGTTCTCTATGAGAACTGTGGATTACCGTAATAACTGGAACGTATTCCAGCCGTAATTCGCGCAGTACGGGGCTTAATTACGGACTGAAATACGTCCCATTTTAAGCCGTGTGAACATAGCCTAAATATGTTGAATGTAGTATGGCTAAAATGTAACTGCTCCTGGCCACTTGGTTCTACATTGCTAAATTTGTATAATCTCATCAAAAAAAAAAAAACTTGACTATGTTGACAGTAGTTGTGTTTTTTTCTCTAGATAAGAAGATATAAGTGTGAGGCTATGAGAACATATACATAATTATCTAATTTACTAATCCACTAATCTTGTAATATAGTGAAATAAGCTTCAAAGTCATTTTCATTTAGACGTCCTACTGTACATGTTCCAGGCATCCATTCTTTGCCCTTCGGGTAAACACACTGGTAAAATTCACACCAATAGCTTTCTACTGTTGATTGCAGTTAGAAATTACACAGCTTTTGTGTGAAAACATTCTACATTACAGTAATTATGACCCAAATAAATAATACCACCATGAAAATGTTGCTCAATCAACTATCACAATCAACTATCATCAGCCTGTTGAATAGGAAAAGCTAAGCAGACTAAAATATAATTTTGTTGGAAAAAATTCAGTACAAATTGCAACTTATTGATTGAAATCCCTTCTTCCTCTATGCTTAAGAGTCCAGTGGGCGGCCTCACTCAGTGATCAACAGTCTTCCTTGTATAAGTATGGTGTAGTAATAACTGTCAGTGAGTGTGATGAGTTTATATTGTATCCTGTACTGAATGGGCAACCAGTGCAGTGACTGACACAGGGTAGAGGCATCAGTATAGCGGCTGGAGAGAAAGATGAGCCTGGCTGCTGCATTCAGGACAGATTGTAGAGGGCAAAGTTTGCACAGAGGGAGACCGATAAGCAAGGAGTTACAGTAGTCCAGATGAGAAAGAATAAGAGCAGTAATGAGAGTTTGAGTTCTTTCCACAGTGAGAAACGGACGGATTCTGGAGATGTTCTTGAGGTGCAGGTGACAGGAGCGAGCAAGGGATTGGATATATGGGGTGAAGGACAGATCAAGTATAACTCCAAGACAGCGGGCCTGCTGCCTAGGTGTTATGGTGGTGCCACACTCTGAAACAGAAATAGCAGGGTGGAGGTGGTTAGTAGATGGTGAAATGACTAGTTCCAGCGCTGAACCTCCCCGGTCTTCTGTTTACATTCTTCTTCTTCTTCTAAATGGGGACTTCACCTCTGTAGCCGTTGATTGGCTGGTGCGGTAACATGCCTCTACTTACATTAATGATGGGAGCTGTTCACTTCCGAACAGTGATGTAAGGGAGTGGTATGAGACAAGTAAACCCAGTCAGCAGCTGCGTTTGGAAGAAGAAGACAGTACACAGAAAACCGGGGAGACCCAGTGCTTAAATGGAGGTGAGAAGGAAGGTGAGTCTATATATATTTTTTTTTTTAATGGGGCACAAAGAGCTTTGTAGTTGTATTTTATAGTAACCAGACAATTCCTTTAAGCAGTCAATCAGAGATGTCACAAATACTATGCATTTATACTAATATTGCCCCTTCATTTTTGCTTTATATGTTGTAACTTCTGAATACTTCATTTAGCATAATGTGAGATTCACGCAGAATTCCCTGAAACAGGTGAACAAATAGTTACTATAGATCCAAATCAGCTGACAAGAAAGAAACTTCCTAACATTTCCACTCAATATCAGACAAGAAAAGATCAATTAATAGCAACGTCGGCTTGGCAAAGTAGTGATTTCTTCAGGTCTGGTAGTATCTAAGACACGGTGTCAGCTTGAATATTGTTCTTCATGAACCTGAATGTTTTCAACATTATCTATTTCTGAAAAGACTGAACATCAGTCTTCACAACTTTTTTGGTCAATTATTAGGAATTCAATGTTTAAATGATGACTACCATACTCTATGAAGTAAGATGCATATACAATTGTTTGAGTTTTAAAGTACTTTTTTTTTTACCAGTACTTTAAAGGGGTGTTATCGTTTGAGCTGTTCAGGCTGTTCAGTTAATTTTCTCAGATTTGAATTTGAAATCCAGGGGCGTGTCCCTCCTGTCAGCAGGTGTGCCTCTCCTCCCAGGAGGTGTGTCTCCCCTCACTGAAGAACTGTGACATCATCATTTTCTATAAGGCAGGGGATGCAGAAGGTTGTCTGGATATAACAGCTCTGTAGCCTCCTGCCTGCTTATGTCTGCAGCCTTGAGGCTCAACGAGCTGCAGCAAGCACCTGTTATATCTCTTAGTATTCACACAAATTACGCTGAAAGTCAGCAGCTTTCACTCCTAGTGGTGTTCACCCAAATTGTACTGACAACAGGCAGAGATCTTTACTCAACTACAAGGACAAATGTCAGCTTCAAGTAAAGACCTCTGCTTGCTGTCTGTGACATGTGAGTGAAATTGGGGGGAGAAGCAAATCAGCTATGAGACAAGACCCTGCTCAAGCTGTAATAACTTGGCCTGATAGATTAGAGGTAGAGTGTTGGCTTTACAAGGAAGGGTTTTGGAGTTCTAGTCCCTTCATAGAATATTTTTTTTTCCCCCCTCTAAATTCTACACATATGTAGAGAGACCTTAAATATATATGTTGATCTCTATAATGATATATATACACATACAGGGCTCGCCTATATCATGTCTCATCCCCCAGAATATATGCATTGTATCACGTATGTTGGAAGTGCTTGGTGTGACTGAGAGGATGGGACACTATATAGGGGAGCTTTGTGTGTGTATATAAATAAAATTATAGATGTTCACACATATATTTTCATATCTTTACATATGTGTACAATTTATAAAAGAAAAAAAAAATACTGATGGGGATTGAACTCCTAACTTCTGTCATGGAGAGCTGATCACCTAAGCACTGCACTATATAAGCAGCTTACACAGATGCAGTGTTGAATCCTTATGTTATACACTACAGATGATGACGTCATAAGGAGGCGGGGCTTGCATCCGATCTGAGGAACAGAACGCAATCTTTTCCACGTAGCAGCTTAAGGACTGGATCTGTGAGGAGGTGAATCAACCTCTTGGCAAAAGCCCCTTAAACAGCCAGTAATTGCCCAGAACATTGACCCTAAAACTGGGAGATGTACATAGAGGCAGCAGCCCCTGGTTTCACTATCGATTTTAACAGCTCAGAGGGGAGTAAACACAGAGTGTGCAGGCAGCCAATCACAGCGCAGGGGGCGTGGCCGGGACATTTCTTGTCTAGGGGCGTATCCCAACAGGCTGAATGAAATGTCAGCCAGCCAATCACAGTGCAGGGGGCGTGTCTAGGGTGCAGGAATCGACCAGGGGGCATTCTGACCAGCAACAGCAGAAATAGAAGACAGTTTTACAGAGAAGCTCATATCTGCTAAACCAAGTGACAGAGGTAATGCAACCCAATTACAAAAGTGCTTATTTTTACTGTCCCCATACATGATCTTTGTAACGATAAAACCCCTTTAAGTCCCCTTAGGGTATTTGATCAATGGGGGACGTGATCGCTTGTACACTTTTCTGCAAAAAGTAATATAAGGCAGAACAATGTACAATAATGACTATCCTACTACACCCTTCCTGTAGGCACAAGAGCTTATTAGGTAATGGGGCCCCTGTCATGTTAAAACAGCTTCAGTTTAAAAGTTTGATTGGTTGTAAGAGTCTGAGCTAATGAGTGTGATGGCTCAGAATTACTTCTAGATACTTTGACAGCCATAAAGGAGTTGGCTATAATTAGATATGAAATACCATGCAGTCCCTATACCATTCCTGCACAGGAGACCTCTGTAGTCCGTATTTGCCCCTATATTAACATACATAATTAAAACGATCTAAATTAAGTAATTATGATTACTAAGAATATTGCTTTTCATAGATTTATATTAATCAACCCTTTCCATTTTTTTTAAAAGAGAAACAGATTTGCTTGCTGGATGCCCGTTTATGATTAGGTACTCTATCCATCAGATGTTCCAGCAATTGGATGGTTTGACAGATTCTAACACTATGGGCCACATGTATGAAATTTGCCGTTTAAATGCCAAATTTCATGTGCATTATAATGGCATAGAATACGCCTGATTTATGAACCCGCTCCACAGCGAGTCATAAATCAGGTGCATTCTAGCACTAAAACATTTCTGGCTCAGGTATATCACTTTGAAAGTGGCTTACCTGTTCCAGCAGTAATGCGCCTAGAATTGCCGTAGCGAAGCTATAAATCTATAGCTTCGTACGGTTCCCACACACCCCTGATTTCAGGCGCATTACAAAGTGCTGCAGGCGCTCTGTAATGCGCCTGATAATGGCGTTCAGGAGGCATTACACTAATGTGAACGGGGCTGCGTCTGATGTTGGGCTGAAAATACGGCAGACTTCTGTTCATCCATGTCTCTCTAAATGAATAGGAGGTCTTCATAAAAGTAATTTATTAATCTCTGTATAAAAGTACATTTATGTCAATGTAAGCACACGTCATAGAAGGTTAGTGGCAATGGTGCCATGTACATTGTTTATTACTTGTCTCATTACTGGCCTCTAAAGCTTCTGCCTACATTTATAGGATATAACCAATGTATGCTATTTCATCACTGGGAACTGGCAGGGAAGAATGGAGCTACTGTAGCACTGGAGGTTGCCTGAAGCTATCTAGAGATTGTCTGACTTCTTTTGAACAAGAGAGTACTAGTCAGGATTGGTCTAAAATAAAAAATAGCAATAACTCCTCCAGCTGCCAATTTCCAGTGCTACAGTAGCTCCGTTCTTCCCTGCCAGTCCCCAGTGATGAAATTACATATATCGCTCATATCCCATAAATGCAGGCAGAGATCTTTGAGACCAGTAATGACCAATGTACATGACCCCATCACTGGGTAGCATTAGGGAACGCCAGAACAATGATGGTACTGGAGTGGTGACCGCATAAAGGGTTGTTATTTTGTATTTTAGTTCACTTCCAGCTTGGACTTACATTTTTTATTAGACAACCCATTTAATTAATATTCAAAGGGGTTGTCTCACTACATTGATTCATCTTACCTCAGTCCTGTTTTCTTGGTTTCACTTTGAATTCAGGGGGCGTGGTTTACTGCTTCTACTAGGCTACAGTAGAAGCCAGGTCTGTAGCTATAGCAACCAGTGCTGGCAGCCTATCAGGAGAGATTGAACAGGTCTGTAGCTTTAGTGACCTGATGAGCCGATGCAGCCCATACAAGAGGATATATCTCAGAATAGGTAGGACACATATTGCAAAGTGAGTTGTTTTTGCAAGATCTTTAACATAAAAAGCAATCCTTGTAGTGAGACAACCCCTTTAATGCAGATAGCATATACTTTTTTATTGGGACCATACAGACTGCACTCAGGATGTTGTAACATATTGCTGGTTGCAAGGATACTGCAGTTTTTGAATCTGACTGTATTATCTATGTATGTATGTAATATGTAAAATGTAAATTCTACTTTGAAAAAAAAAAATAAACATTTTGGTGTTCATTACGGTTCATTCGCCAACCTTGGTTTTTAAGCAAGAAGTAGGTCATACAGACACGGTGTGCCTGCATACCAATCCCAGGTTATTGTTCTAATATTGTAATAACACCATCTGTTGCAGGCAGTTAGTATAATATAATGAGCTTAGCAAAGAAAAAGCAAATAAGCCTTCAAAATACATGTGGCATGCAAAAAAGAAGGAGTGGCTAATGGTCTGTTGTTTGCTGAAGTGCTCACCCGGGTGTAATGACATCTTCTAAATCTGGAGTTTCATGTTGTATTTGTCGTTCTCCTATTTAACACAGAATCACACAATGTGGAGAAAAACTAGAAATTCAAATGACAACTCCATGTAAAAACGTAATGGAATTGAATGCGCGATAAAAAAAAAATAAAAAAAAAGCTGGAATATTTCAAGGGTCAGCTAAACGTTTCTCATCAGCTGATCCTACTACTAATTTTGCCCTCTTACATACAAGGATATTATTTTTGTGTCCACGTCTCATCCGATTCGATAATCTCAGACTAATCTCTTTCACTTATTTTCTTTTTAAATATTATCGAACAGAATATTTGCAAGTCAGTCTTTGATTTTTGTTTCAAGATGGATTCGTAATTAATGTGGTCAACTCACAAACCCATGCTCCATTAGGTTCTTCCCAATTAGGTTTTCTAGACTGTAAACTCACAGTATTAATTATACAGCCCTCGTACACATTTCTTTCATATTCAATGACTGGTATTTAAAAACATAATTAGGGACAGATATTTGGAGAATGCAAATTATTCTTATTACAATCAAATAAACACAATAAAGATATCCTCTCTTCCTACAGGAAACACATATAAGTGAGTAGTAAATGGCTAAGTGGTAACAAGTGCTCACTATGAAGTTGAAGATTGTAGTTCCAAAAATCAAAATTACTCCTTAGACAACTGTCAAAGTGTATGTGATCAAATAAGCTATATAGTAACTACATAGTTGATAAGGTTGAAAAAAGACATTGGCCCAACAAGTCCAACCTAAGGGGAAATGTATGAAAATTATCTAGGTCTAAGACTTTCTTTGTTGCGCAAAACAACCAATCATCCATTTAATATAGCTCTCTGAAATAATAAAATGAGAGCTCTGATTGGTTGCTATGAGCCACAAAGAAAGTCTTCGACCTAGACAGTTTTCATACATGTCCCCCTAAAATCCTACCATTGTTTTCCAGAGGAAGGCGTAAACCCTGAGTCAGACACCAATCAGCCTTGTTTGAGTAATTCCTTGTTTTCAAATATCAAATTAAATCCCCGGATCAATGGCCAATTTCCATTGATCTAGTACCCATAAACTTTAAAATGATATGATTAGAAGGAGTAATGTATCTCATTGGGGAGAGGCACCATGTCAGTGTGTGCAGATTTATTCGCCTTTCGCTCTTCACTGGGCATTTGCATAGAACAAAGGCTTTTGGGAAAGAACTGAGGAACTCACCAGCACCATCTATTGGTTGTAGTAATCATCAGTTTACATGTGACTAAGTCATGTAATGTGAAAAGGATTGAAACCAAGCCAGTGAAGTTTTTATACAGACGCCTGTGATATGATTAAAAAGTCATTTAGAACCTTCTTGAACTTGTTCAGTGAATCAACCATTACAACATTGTGTGACAGAGAGTTCCATAGGCTCAATTCTCTTACAGTAAATATCTGTGTATGATGACAGGGGAATTCTTTTTTTCATCTAGATGTGGAGGTCGCCCGCTTGTCATCATTACAGGGCTAGGTGTAAAAAATCATTAGATCTATACTGTCCATTCATGTCTTGATACATTATAATTATGTAAGGTGTCAGTGATAGGGGCTACCATGCATGCAGGTGTATGAACTGTTATGGTATAGTCCTACTGGTAATAGCATGCTGAAAGCTGTAGTGTGTATGACAAGTGAAGAACCATGGAGACAGCAGTTATTTGAGGTCTTTGTAGGCTTTATTCATAGCACAACCTTTAGGACACCCAATACTGTTTCACAATAATAACATAAAGGGACTCTTAATTTCACAGTAAATTCTCTTTGTATCTGCAGCTCACATTTTTCAGCATGAGTAGCCTCTAACTTGTTCTGCTAGCATTCCTCCTGCAGTCACTGGTACATGTTCATGGCTCCCTATATCCTTTATCTTCAGGGACCTAGTCTATACCCTTTATCTTCAGGGACCTAGTGACTGTCTTTATTCCTTCTCACTAGTTCTTTTCCTTCTCCTGCAATCCTTCTCTTTATCTCTCTTTATTTTATTCTATTCTAATTATTCTATTAATTTCTAATAGCCTCTCTAAGCCCAGTGAACTGGGCTTGCCTTCTCTTCCAACACCGGCTGTTGGACAGAGGACCTCTTTTGCTGTCAACTACAATCTGCAAATTGAACTTTCTCAGCTTCTAATTAGCAACTAACAAGTCCTTTCTAAGATGGCTGATAATATACATGTCAGCAGCCTCTCCCTCTACACAGATTCCTCTAGTACCTCCTCTTTGGCTACCAAGCTACATGTGATACTGGTGCTTAAAGGGGTTTTATCGCTACAAAGATCATGTCTCAGATTATGGAGACAGTAAAAATAAGCACTTTTGTAATTGGTTTGCAGTACCTCTGTCACTTGGTTTAGCAGATATGAAGGGGAGGAGGGAGGGGTAAGTGTACACTCCTCACATGTCTCATCTGTGTGTATAACTGCATATAGCACAGCAAGGAGCTTGTGGAGCCTCAAGGCTGCAGACATAAGCATGCAGGAGGCTACAGAGCTGTTATATCCAGACAACCCTTCTGCATCCCCTGCTTCATACAAAATGATGATGTCACATTCTTCATGAGGTGAGACAGCCTCTGGGAGGAGAGATACGCCTGCTGAGAGAAGAGACTCGACCCTGGATTTCAAATTCAATCTCAGAGAATTAGCTGAAGAGCACAAACAGTTCAAACGATAAAACTCCTTTAAAGCGTGGGAACCTGCAAAGTGTTATAACATAAGTGCAAACACATTTAATGTAGCTATAATGCAGAATAGTGTACTGTACAATTGATTGCAAGACCTAGTCTTCATGTCTTTTATCATATCTTATTTCCTCTTATCCCTTTTAACTGTTCTTAGTCCACCATCCACCACACTTCAGCCCTACTAACAAGTTACATCTCAGTATTAACACTGTCTTGCCCTCTACCTATTTATTTGCCCTTCCTAAGTTCCCTACTCTGTCTACCCAACTAATTCCTAAACACAGCTAAGCCCAGTTCTCCAAGAACCCAAGACTGTTCTTCTTTTAACATGAATCACTTGTTTGATATGTGGTACAGGTGGCATTTTGCCATACCGTAGGTATTTTGCTATAGGCTTTAGTTCCTAAATTAATGAACTTCGACTTACAGTATTTCTAAATTGGACATTAGTGTCAGTGTGCACATGACTGCTGGGTCCTCCCTGGCCCCTCCTTAGAATCTCTTAATCGCAGAAGACCATGCCTGCAACTGGGGATATGCTAGTGTGCCTCCTCACCAACATCCTGCTCTTCCCATCTGCTAATTCACAGCTGCAGTGTCTTTCTTAGGGCATGCACCTTCATACCCGCCCTGATTTGATGACCACCACACACCGGAACCTTTGTCTTTATACTGTATGTGCTCCTCCTCCACTTCTCAGTTGCCAGTTAGTTGGTGTATATTTCTGTGTGATTTCTAGTTTGACTATTGGCTATCCTTATCCATTTGCAACTGAACTCCACCTGTCCTGAATTCCAGCTTGTGACCCGTTTATATTCTTATGCTGCCTGCCCTGACCTGCCGCTTGTGTCCCGATAGTGTCTCTGCCTAACCCTCCTGTACCATACCTGCACGCCAGCTGTTACCATAATGACCTTGGCAGGGTATGGACCTGGGAGTTCCCTGCAGTGGAGTCCAAGCTCCTTACACACCGCTCCTCGGTGAAACCTTAAGCCAAGCTCGTGGCTGACAGAGGATACACACCTGCTCGTGCCAGACAAAATGATGAACAATCCAGGTCTTTGTGAAAGATTGACTTGTATGTTCTCCTTATAATTGAATTTCCTACTGCTATCAGCTTTCTGGCCTGCCATCCACCCCCTAGTCCTATTTCTTTTTAGTAGTTATTCTTCCGTTCTTGCTGAACTGATCTCCCTCTCATCTATCAACTAGGCAAATTTGTTGGCGCATACAAGAGCAGGACTTGCCTCCATGATATTCTTCCCTCTACCCCATCTTCTGCCACCCAGCGGGCTCCCTCTTTTTCCAGCATCCTCATGCTACCATCACCCCCCCCATAGCTGTTCCAGCAAGTGCTTGCTCAGTGAGCAGCAGACTCCATTCTAAGTCATCAATGGCTTTAAGCATTGGCTCATATAGATCACGGATCTGGGCTTTCAAATGTGCAATGTACACACATCTTGCACAGCAGGATGTTCCCTTAAGACTACATATATTGCACAGGACGTACACTGGGTAGCACTCCTATCCATGGAGCACATTTTAATTAATGAAGATAGCACAAATAACTGAAAACACAGTAATTTATACAACGGAATGCAAACAGTGCATAAAAACTAATAACTCTCTTCCAATCTCCCTGAATTTAGTCGCTTATTCTGAAGTCACACACCTAAAACAACACATTCTGGCTCAAAACACACTTGCTTTTTTCAGCTTGCTTTTAAAGCTGTGTTTTTCCCACTACAGCAGATGCTGCAATTCCCATGGTTATGTTGTTTACTAACTGGGGATTTTTGGTATTTTTTCATTTTTTTTCTACTTTTCTTACCTCTCCGTGTTTGCTAGGAGAAAGAGCATTTTCTGGTGCAATCTTCTGCTCATGCTATTTAACTAAAACATTCAGGGCGACATGTCCCGATATGCAAGCGCCGTTATTATGGTCTGTTTTGTGCCAAAATACTCTTGACACCATATTCATGATATAAATGAACTGTAATATACCAAAACTAGGCGCATTATAGGCTGGACACGACACATTGCAATGCACCTAAAAAGGCGCATTAAATATAGTAGCAATGATACGCTGTGCGCCTCCATAATGCAATGTGCCTATCGAGGCGCATTACATACATTAGTAATGATACATTATGCGCCTCCATAACACAATGCACCTCAATAGGCACATTACAGACACTTTTTAGGCACATTAAGTTTGCTGTGCAAGATATACCAGACGCCAGATTTTTGAGAGTATCCTACTTTCAGGTACACTTTACACTGAGTAAATGCACCTAAAAACTGCTGCGGCAATGCCAATTTTCGGACATGTCACCCCTAGTGAGGAACTGGAATTGTACAATAACCTACCCCGCTTTACTCCATTTATTTTCTTAGACCTTATACACAGATATTTATTAGAGATCTGTAATGTAAGGCTATGGCTACACGGCCGTTTTTTGTCCGATGCATGACCATGGTTTTTGTCACGGTTTGCGCAAAACCGCAGTCGGTTCTCGTTTTTTTGCCATCATCCATACAATTGATTGTATGGGAAACCAACGGCAATACTCAAAACGCTGGCGTTTATAACATGTTGTATAATGCACGACGCCAGAAAATAAGCGGAGAAAAAGCAACCTATGTAAGCTATAGGTCATTTTTTCTATTATTGTCTATGGGCTGCCTGAACGATCGTATTTTCAGCGGTTTTAGAATCCTACAACTGCCGAAAATACGATAATTTTTCCGTGCCGTGTAGACATAGACTAAGGATTCAGGCTGTTATGAGCCCATATTGCAGTTTCAGAATTGAAACTAAAGTATGAACCCTCACAAGTAACAAAAGATGTCAATGTATTTCAGTGGGGTTAGAACTTGAGATGCGATCTTCACTAAGTAATACAGTGAACGGTGTTCTAAATTGATCTAAAATGTCCTAGTACTGTCCTAACAATCTTTACTCAGTAAATCCAATATAACCAATTCTTCTTCACACTGACATCTTGCAATCTGTGGAGCATTGATTATCCCCTATACATGATATTATCAGAATCCCACAGATCCTATTTCTCAATTATGGGGTTGCCTACCCCCAGTCCATAAAACCCTACAATCTTTTTTTAATTATTGTTAAAGAAAACTTGTGGCTTATCCTGATATGTCTGTTTTAGTAAATACTTTATTTCCTTGTGAAATAACAATTCTGGAGCATCTTCTCTTACAGCTCTGTATTGTGCTGTTCCTTTGTTATTCATTCTAAGAAATTATCACTGAATCTGTCAGCTGGGTGTTAACAGTTGGAAGGGTGTCCCTGCGAAGTCTGACATCTAATTAGTGCTGACAGAGTCAGTGTGTGCAAGGACACACCCCCAATAGGTAACACCCAGCTGACAGATTCAGTAATACATTTCTAGGAGGAATAACAGGGGAACAGGACAACACAAAGGCCACATGTATAAAAACTGTCTAGATCTATAACTCACCTTGTTTTCCATAGCAACCAATCAGAGCGCCCCTTTCATTTCATATAGTGCTCGGGAAAAATGAGAGGGGCCCTCTGATTGGTGACTATGGACAACAAAGACTGTTTTAGACCAAGACAGTTTTCATACATGAGGCCCAAAGTTATAAGAGAAGATGCTCCAGAACTGTGATTTCACAGAGAGCACAATGTGAATGGCATCTATCCTGTTGACAGGTTCCCCATTTAAATTTGGGATAATAGAGGATTAAAATCTTTGGGGAATAATAGGTAATTAAGGATTAGGACAAGTTGTTGAATATAGTTTATTAATGGTAAAAAGGTGGTTTGATGTAAACTAGGCAATGTTAGAGAGAGAACTGAGCTTGTGATATTAGGGTTTTTATGAATAAGAAGGAAAAACTGAGCTCTGTGAATATAGGTTATATGATAGAAAGGGGAGGACTGAGCTCTGTGATATTAGGGTTATATGATAGAGGGAAAAAGCTAAAATCGTGATAAAATAGGGTTATATGATAGAGGAGAGAAGCTGAGCCCTGTGATATTAGGGTTATATGATAGTGGAAGAGGGGCTGAGTCTGTGATATATATGTTATATGATAGAGGAGAGAAGCTGAGCTCTGTGATATATAGGGTTATATGATAGAAGAGAAGCTGAGCTCTGTGATATATAGGGTTATATGATAGAGGGAGAAGCTAAGCTCTGTGATTTACAGGGTTATATGACAGAGGAGAGAAGCTGAGCTTTGTGATATATAGGGTTATATGATAGAGGAGAGAATCTGAGCTCAGCTCCTCTCCTCTTGTATAACCCTATATATCACAGAGCTCAGCTTCTCTCCTCTACCATATAACTCTATAAATCACAGAGCTCAGCTCCTCTCCTCTATCATATAACCCTATATATCACAGATTTCAGCTTCTCTCCTCTATCATATAACCCAATATATCACAGAGCTCAGCTCCTCTCCCCATCATATAACCTTTATGTTTTCACAGAGCCAGCTTCTTTTCCCGCTATCATATAACATTATATATCACAGGGCTCTCTCTCCTCTATCATATAACCCTATATATCTCAGAGCTCAGCTTCTCTCCTCTTTCATATAACACTATATATAACAGAGCTCAGCTTCTCTCCTCTATCAGAAAACCCTATAAATCTACACTTAAAAAAGCCCTTTAAACAATATTGTTGCCTGCTCCAATTAACAACACACAGATCTTCATTCGTTGTGTTCTTTATGAGGAGAATCCAAAATGTGTTTTGACGGATAGAATCATAACTATAACACATAAAAATGATGTTTTCTGGTGGATTTATTCCTTCCATCAGATTGCACAGCACCATCTGTACTAATTACCCCATGGCATCTTGAGATACACAGAGCAGCAACATTTTTTCTCACAGGAATGCTGAATTATATACAGTATATTAACCATGACAGACTCTTCCCTGTCTGCCCTCCAACAGCTTCTGGGTTGAAAATGTACTTACATAAGTCTTACATTACACTACATGGTCAAAATAATTATAATGATTTATAATTAATAATTTCCATTTTTTTATGGCATTGTGCCCTGTATTTTTACAGATCGACCAGGCTTATGTTCACAATGACTAATGAAAGGTTTAATTACAGGAATTTGCTAGTTCACTGTTGTGGTTATACGAAAGTACAAATTACTGAAATTTCTTTGCTTCTTTGATAATAAAACACATTTACACACACAATAACTCACACGAGTGATTACACCCCCCACATGTTTGTAAATATTGTATTATATCTTTTCATGGGATAACACTGAAGATATGACACTTTACTACAATGTAAAGTAGGCAGAGTACAGCTTATATAACAGTGGTATATGTGGGGTGCCCTCAAAATAACGCAACACACAATCAATCAATGTCTAAACCTTGCGTTGCGATAAAAAGAGTACCCCCTAAGTGAAAATAGTCAAATTGTGCCCAATTTGCCATTTTCCCTTCACTGTGTCAGGTGACTCATTAGGCTAGGTTCACACGGTGTATTTGCAGGGCGTAATTACGCCCCGCAATTATGCCGTGTGACCGGGGGGCTGGAGTCGGGGGAACTGAGCAGGGGGCCGCACTTCGCCGGCCCATAGAGTTGAATTGCCCAGCGGGCTCGTAATACGCCGCTAGTAATTCACATGTCACATTATCTCCCCGCCCGGCGGCTTTCGCCGGCGGGAGAAGGAGACATAATCCGTTAGTTCTCTATGAGAGCTTGGATTACCGTAATGAATGGTCCCTATTTTCCAGCCCGTAATTTGCCGCACTTCGGCGCGTAATTACGGACCGAAATACGGCCAAAACTTGGCCGTGTGAACATAGCTTTAGTGTTACAAGGTCTCAGGTGTGAGTGGGGGGCAAGTTTGTTAAATTTGGTTTTATCGCTCACACTCACTCATACTGGTCACTGGAAGTTCAACATAGCACCTCAGGGCAAAGAACTGCCTGAGGATCTGAAAAAAAAGAATTGTTGCTCTCCATATAGATGGTCCTAGTAGGCTATAGAAGATTGCCACAACCTAAAACTGAGCTTTCACAAGTGGGCAAGACCATGACAGCAGGCTAATACATCTCCACTCAGAACATACCTACACCATGGTCAACCAAAAGAAGTGATTGCACATGCTCAGTGTCATATCCAGAGATTTTCTTTTCTAAATAGACCCATGAGTGCTGTCAGCATTGTTGCAGAGGTTAAAAGGGTGGGGAATCAGCCTGTCGGTGCTCAAAGCATATGCTGCACACTGCATCAAATTGGTCTGCATGGCTGTCCACCCAAGGGAAACGTGGGGGCACCGCGGCGAACACAATCAAGGCTCCCATCTAGAAAGAACACGTGGATAAAAGATCACCAAGCACTTAGTGTAGACCATAGGTAGTGGAATATCTTTATTATTAACATTTGCTATGAAATATTTCCTGGATATTGGCAGCCTGAACTTATATTGTATACACATCATTTCTAGTAACTGCAGGTCTCTTTGTTAAGGTGCAAAACTCCCACTTTTATTAACATATACATTACAGATATGTGTTCATTTTAATTTTAAACCCATTACACCTGGTGACTGTGGATAAAACCACCTTGCAGTTAAATTACAATCCAGCAATCCATGTATCGAGCACAGTTTGTTTTTTGCCAAAATACCGTGTATCGTACGAAAACATACATAGGGGGGACAGTTACGTGGTTTTTTTGACTTTTTCGCACCCAGCATTGTTCATGATGGACGCAGCATCCACGTAAATCTTAAAACAGCAAATCGATATTCACCACAGTTGAATGGAAAGCAGCAGAAAAGATAATACGTTTATTATACCAAAAATAACAGTTACGTGTTTTTTGACTTTTGCACACCCAGGTTGTTCATTGACGCAATGCATCCACGTAAATCTAAAACAGCAATTCTATATTCACCCCAAAAAACAGGTGAATTGAAAGGTGCAAAAAAATACTGTGTATTATACGAAAACATAACCTATACATGTTTTTTGACTTTGCGCACCCAGCTTTGTTCATTGACGCAGCTTCCACGTAAATCTTAAAACAGCAATTCTATAGTTCACTCACAGGTGAATTGAAAGGTTCCTTGACTTTTTATAACCTAAGCTGTGTTGCCTAAGATGTGCAGGTATCCATGAGACGTGTTAGTGGAAGTTTAATTCAGCATTCTCCAGCCTTGTTTTAGGTGTAATAATGAAGGTGTTGTTGCTCTCCCTCCTGCCATAACTTTAATGGTAATTATCGCTCAAATCGATGCTCAACTATCGAAAAACCTTATCGATAGGCGGCCGACAATCTACTATCGCTCGATCTCGATAGCCAACGCAATCACTCAGTACACATATTTAACAACGCGGCCATGGCCAAATTTCATACATTTCGCCCAATCTGTCCATTGACACTTAGGGGCCTACTCACTTTTCTTGCCAGCTATTTAGACATTGATGGCTGCGTGTCAAGTTATCTTGAGGGCACACCAAATGTACACTGTTATACCAGCTGTACACTGACTACTTTACATTGTATCAAAGTGCCATATCTTCAGTGTATGACCCATGAAAAGGAAATAATGACAATATTTAAAAAAATATGGGTTGGTACATCACTTTTGTGAGAGCTGTATATTAGAGTCATTTTCTATTGTATTGTATTGTTGTCTTTTTATTTTCTTTTAATGCTCATCAATGTCAGACTGGGGTGCTTAGGTTCCACTGGTGGAGTTTATTTCTAGGGCCCACCAGTGGAACTAATTCTGTCAGCCCACCCTACAGCTGCTGTACATGCCTCTTATACTCTGCCTTTTGCATTTTAACTCTGTTTCTCTGCTTTCCTGTCTCTCCTGAGGATGCATATTCAGTTGATAAGCAACTCCAGGTCTGCCATGTCCAGGGGTCCACGAGCGGGGAAATGCAACTTAATATTGATTCCGCAGATTTTGCAGTTTTCAGAGATATCCCATATGAGGCCCTAGTGCGCTATTTGGCTCGACCATAAGCTTCAGAGTAAGAGGAGCACCTACCGGACTTTGGGGTCTTATTTTCAATACAATTTTATTTAGGCGCCATTTCAGGTTTGCGGACACCCTAAGGTGCTAAAACTTAATAAACACCCCTAAAAAGACCCCATTTTGGAAACTATACCCCTCAATGAAAAAAAAAAAAAAAAAATATATTTAAAAAAAAAAAAAAAAAAACAAAAAAAAATATATCCAGGGTTGTAGTGAGTTTATTAACCCCACAGGTATTTCACCAATTTTTTTAGCGTTAGGCTGTGAAAATTAAAGACATTTTTTTTTCCAACAATCTGCAATTTTACCTAAAAAGGAATCCTAGAAAAAATGCCATGTTGAATTTGCAAAGTACCAGAACACGCCCATTTTGAATCCAACACCCCTCATGGATCTCATCTAGGGGTGTATTGTGCATTTTGGATGCACAGGTGTTCCATAGTTTTTTTTAGCATTGGACCATGAAAATGGGGGGAAAAAAACAACATTGTTTTTTGGGCTTCAATTTTACAGTGGTCGCCGTGCGGGATAAATGACATGATAACTTTGATACGAATCACTACAATTACAATGATATAAATTTTTATGTTTTACTATTTTTACACAATAGAAATGCGTTTATAAAAATAGCATTTTTATGTTGTCATATTCTGATAGCCATAACATTTTTATTTCTCTGTATATGGAGCTGATTATGGGCTTGTTTTTTGTGGGATGAGTTGACTTTGATCACTATTTATTAAGGTTTTTGTGAGGCATTTTAAACAATATACAGCAATCCTCGTAGTGTTTTTTATTTGTATTTTTAACAGCGGTCACTGTGTGGTATAAATGACAAGCTAGCTTTACTCAGCAGGTTGATACAATTACAGCAACACTCAATTTGTATAATTGTTTGTTTTACTGCTTTTACGCAATAAAAACACTTTTATTTAAAAAGGAAAACACGTTTTTGCATTGCCATAGTCTAAGAGCCATAATGTTTTTATTTTTCTGTATACAGAGATGTGTAGGGGCTTGTTTTTTGTGGGATGAGTTGACATTTTTATTGGTATCATTTTTGGGGGGACAAGGCTTTTTTATCGGTTTTAAATCCGTTTTTGGAAGGCAGGGCGAAGAAAATACTACAATTTTTTTCCAGGATGAACTGACATTTTTAATTACACCCACTTGGCATTTATAATATGATTTTTTATCCCTTTTTATTCACCATATTTATGTGCTTATGTGCTTTATGTGATTTTTTTTTTTTACGGCATTCAGCATGTGGGTTAAATAACATGACAGATTTATAGGACAGGTTGTTACGATCCATTACTTTATTATTATGCTTTTGTACTGTACTTTTTGGAGCGATTGCCATTTGTAAAGGGGAAAAGGACAGTGTACAAATTTTTATTTTATTTTTTGTGTTTTACTGTGTTTTTTAACTTTTTTAAGTTTTTTTTCACCTTTTCCTAAAGGGGAATTTGTGTCAGTGATCTTCTTATCTTCATATACAATAGAGATCAGTACAGAGTAGAACGGTCTCCATGATGACTGAGTTCACATCACCATGACCCAGCCAAATCCACATGCAATTGCGACATTGTGAGACATCACAGACAGCCCAGAAGTGTTTATTACAACACTCCAGGGCTGTCAAGTACCAACACAGCCGCAGCTGCTGCACCAATTACAGACAGGAGGCGCTCACTCCTTCTGCCTGTACCTTCACTGTGGCGATCGTGAGAGATTGCGACAGCTAAGGGTTACAGATCCGGCAGGCAGGTGATGTGGCATGAGGCCAGCGGTAATATACCGCTGGTCCCATGTTGCGATCATGCACGATCTGCAGGACGTACCAGTATGTTCATTTGCGGGAATGTACTTTCTGCTAGGACATACCGGTACATCCTATGTTGGGAAGGGGATAAAAGGGAGATTTCCCACTTCTCTCTAGAAGCCGAAAGCAACTCTAGGTTGTCACTTCTTTGTGTTTTCTGGGATTTAAATAAATGCAGTATATTAGATAATCATTTACTTTATATCCAGCACAGTTCTCATACTTACTTGTCATTGTTTCTAACAATCGAGGCAATTCTATTAGCTCGCTTCTTAAGAAACTTCCTGCTGAAATTATACAGATATCCAGCATACTAGCTAGGCAGGAATATAACATAGTCAGTGACCTTGTACTTGTGGCACAAACAGGAAAAATTGTAAAATTATTTTGAACAGCAGCAAATATTAGTCTAGAGACTAAAGAAGTTTGTGAGTTGTCTGTGTCCCAGTGTAGTGCTGAAATTAAATGTTAATTGAATCACATGTTCCCACATACAGATATAAAAGATTCAAAGAAAGCTGCGTTCTGCCTCCAACATTTTGTTTTTAGGTCTTAAATTATAAGTTCTGTTTGTAAAAGGACAACATAATAATAATTAGATGTAAAATACTGTTTTGCATAGAAGATATATTTAAACACTTTGTATTTTACTTTATAACTGTCACGGTATATGCCACGATCCCTGTTCTCGGCCACGGATATAGCCATGTCCCTGCTGATGTTCTACTCGCCGGTCCCCTGTCGTGTCCCTTGTTGCTATGTACTCACCTTTCCTTGCTCCTGCCTGCATTCCTGTCTATGTCTGCACATGCTCCCTAGGGCATGCACGCTCACTGGTCTTGACTTAAAGGGACGGTATCTCAATTGACCTATGACCTCCAATGATTTAAGGAACTTCCTGCCTCTGTTCCTGGTTAGTTCCTTAATGTCCATCTGAGCTCCTGACCTCTCTGTTCCTGCTCCTGCTGTTACCTGTCGCCATTCCTGTCTGTTCCTGTGTATGGTTAGCCCTGATGTTCTTGTTGTCCTGTCTGCCTGTTCCCTCTGTTCCTGATTCTGCTGCTACCTGCCATCATGCCAGTCAGCTACTTGCCTAGGACCCAGCTTCTGCTCTAAAAGTCTAACCCAGTAGTGTTCTGGCTGCTGTTCCAGTTACCTATTTTCTTGTATCTATGTTACTGCTGTATTCTGCTGTTGTACCCAGAGGCGTAACTTGAAGCTCTTGGGCCCTGGTGCAAAAAGTGAAATAAGGGCCCCCCAACTACTATGTGTCATTTAAAATACTGGTGTCCTTATGTCGCAGAAGGGCTTTTGGGCCCCTTCAGGCTGCAGGACCCAGTAGCGACTCCTTGTAGCTACACCCCTGGTTGTACCAGTCCGTTTCCTCCCTGGGACACTGTCATCTGCCTGTACCCGGTGTGCTTTGTCCTGCACTTTGGCTATCACCACGAGTAGCCACATCAGGAGCAGTAACCTGGGGGTTTCCTGCAGTTAAGCATGTCCAGCCTTGCAGTGGGCTCCGATGAAGACCGGGGGCCCCTTAGACTCAGCATTTATGCTCACAGTGGCCCAGAGGATCCACAAACACCTGGTGTTCAATGTGTCAGTGCCTGCTGTACCCGTTGAAATGTGACAATAACTTTTGTAAAATTTACCTTCAAATATTTGAGCTGTATTTTTGCATTGAGAAAAAATGCTTGAAAGATAATGAAAGAGGACTCTTCTTCTCTCTATCTCTGCTTCAGATGTCGATCCTTACAGTCTAACTAACATCACAAAAAAAATATAAGCTTGGATGAAGTATTGTGTAATGAAGTTAAAGTGAAATGTTACAGATGTAATTGTTGCCTGATAAGCCCTATATAGCTTTTTAGATTATATGCATATGCTGTGTTGATCACATGATTTGCACTATATAAGAAGGAGAGATTGGTACAGAGGTGTGCTTGACACACGTCGCAGGTGTGCCACAACTTCTATCAAGGTCTCTGCTCAAACAAATGTGAATGGATCTCAATAGGAATTGTGACAGACTTTATTGATTTCAATGGAGACCACAGGATGTGACCATATTTACATATCTCACTGACAAGCTTTGTGAATGAATTGAAGTTTTCAATATAACATTTACTTTGGTTTCTTTATTTACTCTATTCTCAGTCGAGCTTTTGATTTTGGTGAAACTCTATTAGTACGCTTGTCCTTGAGGCCATCAGTGGTGACGCTGACATAGTGCAACCTATTATTCAGCAATATTGAGCAAGAGAAAGGTTTACAATTTTACTGGAGTGCTTGCTATTTTCCCAATTTAGTGGAGAACATTTCACTCATTCATCCAACATATACTATTATTCCTTTCTAACAATATACTACAGAAAACTCATAATGGGACGCGTTTACTAATATTGTCTAATAGCTAGACAGTGAAAATTTTGCCCCAGATTTATTACTGTATGATAATTGTGGTGCATGTTAAGACACTTTTGTCTAACTTTACACCACTTATTAGTTGGCTTAGTATGTGCCAATAATGGTGGTGCATTCTTGGTGCACGGCATTGCACATTAAACCACACCCCTCTATGCAAGGCCATGCCCCTTTTGTCTAAAAACTGTCTTAAATAATAAATGTGGTGTAAAGCATTTACCTCAGTATTTTGGCGCAAATTGTAAAATTATTTTGGCTGAATTGCAATAGTGAATTTGCCCCAGTGTTACAAAAATACATCCAAACCCCTTTTCATTTCAGTAAATAAATCAACCACCATAAGCTCATTCTTATAAAGCAGGCATCCTCAAACTGCGGCCCTCCAGCTGTTGGGAAACTACAACTCCCATCATTCCCACTATTATTATATTATCATAACGCATGATTGTGAGTTGTAGTTTCCCAACAGCTGGAGGGCCGCAGTTTGAGGATGCCTGCTTTAAAGTATTTAGAGCATGAAGTTGTTATTGTCCTGGGTGTAAACGGGGTGTTCTATCTCAAAACGCTTCCGTTCTGCCAGATGAGCTGTTCCTGAACACCTATTAACAGCTTCCAGCAGCTCTTTCTGGCTTTATTATGGAACAACTTACTTTATCTCTTTTAGGTTTCTGCTTTTATCTTTAAAAAAAGTTTGACAGGATGAAATAATGGCAGGATGGCAGTTTACCACAAGAGAAAATGTATGGAAGGGGGTGCAGTACCATCTGCAAGACTGATTTAAGGAATTTGACGGCCATTATAAATTGGTTTTCTCACCATGCTGTTTCAAAGAGCCACAACCAGCTTCAGACTCACGCTGGTCAGGCTGTGTGTGGTTCTATAGCAATGATTAGCATATTAGCTCTGTATTCCCAACTCTTCTCCTGACATGACTGAAGGAGATGTAATCTGTAGTTACAGAAGGTTACAGAGCTCAAAGAAAACAATCAAAAGGAATTAATCGCCTTTATCTGATCTCAGGGTGCTGTCCATCCTGGTAACGTCACTCCCTGATCTGTGAAATCATGCATGAAGAACAGGATGGTAAACAGAGAAACCAGTGTGCACTCAGAGCAGATACAATCTCTTTTATCCCCTGACCAACCTACCGTAGTATCAAAAGAGGAATGTATTTGGAAAAAGGCTTGATTTTATGTTCCCTATATGTTAAAAGTTGTCTTCTTTGGAATTATTTTTTTTCTCACAAATTTAAATAAAATTTACTATAAAAAAATTACAGTAGGTTCTCTAATCTTTTCTAATAGTGCAACTTTGTAAACCTAGGCTAGGCACTCTAAAAATGTGCCAAATTTATCACAGAGATTTCTGCTTAATACTGTCTGGCTTAGTTTATGCCAATAACTGTTTAAAAATTTTGGTGTATTTTTTGGTGCATAATATTGCATAAATCCATGCCCCTTTTGATAGGCTATATACCATATGTCACGAACAACCTCTGTTCGTTGGCCAATATGTCAGGACTCTCTGGCCGTGGCCAGACAAGTGACCTAATATGTGATGTATATGCACTCCAAGGGGTATATAAGATCAGCTGAATACAATTTCACAGATATCCCCTGTCCAAATGGGCACACCAAGACACAGGGAGTGAGAGAGGATAGCCTACGCGTCCGCCAGCATGGTACAACACGCGCACACAACCCTGTTCGGCTGAGAGACCCCTTTTCACTGGCACCACTGAAACAGAACTCTGCAGTCATGGTAGACTGCCACTAGTTCCTTGTTAGATATAACTCCAATCTGTTAACGCTATTATATTAGGACAGAAACAACCCCCTGTAGCATATAATGTAAGACCGAGAACTCAGACATGTAGATCCATGGATCAAGATAAAAGAGCAGCCCAGGATTAAAGGGGATTTATCGCTTCTTTAGTTCGGCTGATTCATACTGCTCTCAGCTTCTCAACTCTAGAAATGCAGAGGCGTTTCTTCCCCTCCCACCTGGATGACATAATCCCCCCTTCACTGTTCATGCTAGCTCCCGAGACTCCCCTCCCCCATCTCACTGTTTCTCTCCCTATCAGTCTTATTTTGTAAGAGCTGTATACATACCACAGGCTGCATTCAATCTAGACTGAGCACTGATCTCTTCTCCCATCACAGCTGGAGATTTGTTACAGTTGAATCCAGCTTTCTATGAACGGCACATATCTCCTTTCTATGTAGGAGAGGCAGAGATCGACACACAATTGTGCTGTTTCCTGATTGTAGAAGCCTTGCAGTGTAATTCTGTTTCTTCTGGCTGTGCAGAGTGAAAATGTGCCGGTCCCTTACTTTGAGTGAAAGGCAGGAATGCAAGCTCCATGAATACTGGCGACCAGGGCCGAACAGAATGTAAATGAGCTCTCAGCTATTGAAATGCAAGGAGGAGGGATCCGACCAGCACTGGATATCAGTATAAACAGAAACAGAAGATAAGGAAAACTGTGAATACAAGACCGCTTTGCTATTGACATCTAATTGCAAAGTTGCTTGTTCTTACTGTCCCCTTATTCTGAAGACCATTTAATGAAATGATACAACCCCTTTAAGTTTGAATATTTCATTTTCTTAAGGGTACACTAGACAAAACACTACATGCACAGAGAATACTGAGAAATATAATAGTCACTTATGCAAATACAGGTGTGGGGTTACAAACAGTATATAGCAGTCAAAGTACAAGTCAGTTACCTTAGCGCAGTGCATATGCTAGCATGACATAACCCCAAGAAGACAACAGCAAGCTACTGCCCGGCACATGCTTTAAAACCTAGATGGTCAGCTTTGCTACCATATTTCTACTACCAGTTCTCTGTTTCTCCCCATCCCTGGGTCCAGGAAAGGAGTGAGACTAAAGTGGGCATGCGTCTCGTTCCCGAGTTCTCCAGTATGGAACAGGTATGCGGGTATGACATGCTGCAATTCCATAGTTCTCTATGAAACCACGGCTCCCGCTTCTCGACTCAGGCCTTTGCTCAGTTTCTCAACTCTGACTGATGATCCCAAGGACATGTGTGAAATGAACAGTGAGGCTATGTCTGCACAAGACTGGTTTACAGTCAGATTTTAAAGTGGATTCAGTATTTAGAATCCACAAAAATCCAACTGTAAACCATTACCATAGACCTCACATGACCCAGAGATCAACTTGGATCAAACTATATTGCATTCATCATACTGTATATAAGTTTATCAAAAACTTATAGAGAAAGTTCGCAGCACTCACCATTAAAATCTTCTGATCTTTTGTATTAAGTAGCACAGACAAGATCACGGGAGAAGACACACAGAAAAAAGCTTTTTCTGTGCATCTATAGTTCTTTCTGCAGCTGCCGTCGTGACACGCCCCCTTTATCTGTGATTGGCTGGCTGACATTTTATTCAGCCTGTTCGGACATGCCCCGGATGGGAAAAACCTCCGGACATGCCCCCTGCACTATGATTGGCTGACTGACACACCCCCTTTATCTGTGATTGGCTGACTAACATTTCATTCAGCCTGTTTAGATATGCCTCCAGACAGGAAACGCCCCCTACATTGTGATTGGCTGCCTGCACTCTCTGGGGGACATGTATGATCGGAGTTTACACACATTTTCAGGCGTATAATGTGCCTCACTGTGCCGGCTCCGCCGTCAGATGCACCTAATGCGCTGTTAGGCGCAAGGTTCGCCACTTTGTAATGCGCCTAACATTAAGGGCCGTTCTTTGGGCGTACTGGGGCGGGACGCATCACATTCGAAAACTCCGACGCATGTATGAATGCGGGTCGGCAAAGTGAGGCGCATTAAAGCTCCGACAGGCAGATCTATTTCAATGTGGTCTGTCTGCCGGAGGTGTCGAAGTTTGCACCGCATGTATGAGCGCACTTCGGCAATGGCATACATAAGGCGCAGTTTTCACGGTAAAAAACGTGAAAACAGGCGCTTCGACGCGCCGATCTTCATGCTTGTCCCCCTCTGTGCTTACTCTCCTCTGAGCTGTGAGAAATAAAAGTGAAACCAGCTATCTGAGATGGCTGCTGGCTCTATACTCATCTCCTAGCTCTAAGGTGAACAATCTGTGTAATTACTGACTATCTAACTGATAGATTAACTCTCCCCTCATATAACACAGCCCTATACACTGCTCTCCCCTCATATAACACAGCCTTATACCCTGTTCTCCCCCCCATATAACAGCCTCCTACATTCCCCCCCCCTCTATCTCCTGCTTGATAACAGAGGGGGAGGAGGGAAGGGAGGCAGTGTGCATTCCTCACATTTGTTTCATCAGTTCAGGCTGTGTGTATAACTGGTTAAAAGGAGCTTGTGAAGCCTGGGAGGCAGCTGAGAGCGCTACAGACAAGAGTAGCACAGCAAGACGTCTGCAAAGCTGACGTCCTCTCCCTTCTCCTGCTTCATACACAATGATGATGTCACAGCTCTTCAGTGAGCGGAGACATATCTCCTGGGAAGAGATACACGCCTCCTGGGAGGAAATGCATGCCTACAGGGAAGAGAGACTGAAACTGAATCTCATAGAAACAGCTCAAGTGTACGAAAGCATCAAACGATAAAACCCCTTTAATAATAAAAATCAGAAGATTTTAATGGTGAGTGCCACAGACTTTCTCTATAAGTTTTGGATTTTTGAAGTCTTTGTCTGTTTACTACTGAGCACCATCATAAGACGAGCCTGGAGAGCTGTATGGTGCTCCTTGGGCACCTGAAGTGTAGTGCCAGCCGCTAATTCATGTTTGGGTGATGCAACTTTTGTATTTGTTGTATATAAGTTTATCGCCACAGTTCTGAACCCCCTGCAATTCTAATGCAATTTCCATAGTAAATCGGCCCCATTGTTCCATTGTATACTGTGCTATGTTAGCGATTGTGAACTGCTACTATAGAGTAATGGAGACTCCATACAAGAGCATGTCCCCTATTTTTAGGAGTATACATTTCTATTTGCTAGATGCTATATTTTCTGTCTACCAAATTTTAAATGAAAGTTTCTGATATTTTACTTGGAAAATATTTACAGGTCATTGAAACAGTTTTCAAACAATTTTCACCGGGTTTAAAGAAACCTTTAAAATTCTTTCAGGTAAAAAAGGGCAGGGGCAGAAAAAAATTTGAAATGGGGTTGTTTTTTTTCCCAGCCTCAACCCGGGTTAAAAATATTTTTTGGGTTCACGGGATAATTTAGGGCATGATTCAATTTTTGAACTAAATTTTTGTTGAAAAATTTTAAGTGAAAACAAACCCAAAAAGGGGGCATTTCTTGTAAAAATTGATGGGATTTCAAGGGTTTTGTTTTTGTAAAGCTTTTTTGGGGTTTTCTTTAAAAAAAAATTTGAAAAACCCACAGAGCATAGCATAATTTATGATAAAACAAAAAAAGCAATGTGTTAAAGGGGAAATGTTTCATATTGCCTAAAAATATTTGGCTATGTTGCAAGCTTTGGGGGAAACAAAATTGGTTTTTTAAATTCCCTTTTAAATTTTAAACATAATAAGTTTATGTTATAAAAGGGGTATGATTTTAAAACTGGGCCCCGGGTTTACAAGGGGATGGGGGACTGTTGGGTTTTTGTTTTTAAATTAAAATTGTTTGTAAAGTGGGAAAACAGGTAAATTTTTTAAAAGGGTAAACTGCTTGCAAAAACACTTTTTTTTTTTAAGTTTTGGGGTTTATTTCGGGGAAAAAAGGTTTTTACATTTGTTTTGCTTTCTGCCCTTTTTTTTTTTTTTGAAAAATTCACCTAACTTTTTCCTGTATCTCATGGCAGCTGGGGCAGGCTGGCATTTTGGTTATCATGGGGCGGGGTCAGGGGTTAAATAAAAACCCCAGTCCTTAAGTTCCGTTTTGAAAACTGGGGGAACGTATGAAATGTCGGAACGGTTTTAAATGGGGGGAATGCGGGTATTATGTAAAAATATTTTAAAAACATAATTTACTGGGGGGTAAATGATCATCCCAAAAATTTGCTATTTTATGGGATTTTTAAGGGGCTTTTGTGTCCCTTTTTCCCCAAACAGGGGTTCCCCTTTAACCCCCCAAATTTGAGCTGATCAAAAGGGGTTTTCTCCCTGTTGGACCCCCCTTTAGAGGTTAGCTGTTGCTGTTTTTAAACCCATAATTGAGCGGGATCATAAGGGTTTAGGGCTTTTTGAGACCCCCCCTAGGGGATTAGCTGTTGGCTGTTTAAACCCCAATTAATTGCCCTTTGATCTAGGGCTTATGCTGTTGAGACCCCACCTAGAGATTAGCTGTTGGCTGCTTAACCCATAATTGACCTGATCATAGGGGCTTCTGCTGTTGAGACCCCACCTAGAGATTAGCTGTTGGCTTCTTAACCCATAATTTAACCTTTTTAAATTTTAAAAGGGGTGCTTTTTTGGTGTTGGGGGTTTTGTGTTGGAAACCCCCCCTTTAGGGTTACCCTGTTGGGCGGGGTTTAACCCAAATTGAGGTTTTTTTCAGGGGGGGTTTCTGCTTTTTGGATTTCCCCCAAGAGTTTTTGCTTTTTGGCTGCTTTTTTAACCCTTTAATTGAGCTGAAAAAGGGGGTTTTCTGTTGGGGACCCCCCCTTTGAGATTAGGGGGTTGGCTTTTTAAGGGTATAATTTGAGGGGGTTCCCAGGGGTGGGGGCCCTTTATCCTGTTTAACAAAAAACCCCGGCCCGAAAGGGGTGGGTGTTTGGTCCCCCAAAAACCCTTTTATTTTAATGGGGAACCCGGGTTTTCAAAAACCCCCGGCACTTTCTGCTGGTTGAAAAAAAACCCAGGGTTTGGGAGTTACCTTTTTTTTTGGCTGTTTCCTTTAAGGCACTTTTTGTTAAAGTGATAAAAAGGGGGCTTGTTTTTTTTTTAACCCCCCAAATTTTGGGGGTTTAATTTTTCTGTTAAAAAAATTAAATTTGGGTTATTTTGGGGTTTGGGTTTTTTTTAGGGGGGGTTAAAAGTTACGAACCGAGGGGGGTTTAGCGGGGGTTTTTGGGTTTTTTTTTTTAACCCCAAAATTTAATTTTTTTTTTAAGCTAAAAATAGGGCCTCTTTTTAAAGAAACCCAAAAACTAGAAAGGGAAAAGCTTTTTTCTTGGGCCCCTTAAAAAAACATAATTTAGATGATTTATGGGTTTCTCCTGTTTAAACCCCCACCCTAGAGAACAAAAGCCCCTTTTTTTGGTGGGCCGGGTTAAAAACCCAAAAAAATTAAAATTTATCAAAAATCAAAAGGGGGTTTCCCCCCCTTTTTTTTTTGACCCCAACCACCCCTAGAATTGGGGTGGGGGGGGGTTGGGGGTTAGAAACAAAAAAGTTGAATTTTTAAGGGGCTATTTTAAAAACTTTGAGCCCCAACACTAGGTTAATTTTGTTGGTTTTCAAAAATTAACCCAAAATTGAAAGGGAAAGTTTTCCTTTTTAAAATTTTTTTTCCCGGAGGCCCCACATAAAATTCTTATTTATTTTTCCCCCTTTGGTTAACAGGGAAAAAAATGTTTTTAAAATCCTTTTTGGGCTGTAGAAAAGTTTGGGGTGGGTGCCCCGGGGGGTGGGGGGCCCCAAGGGTTTAACTTTTTATTTTAAAATAACCCCTAAAAGGGAAGGAAAAATTAAAATTAGGGCCAATGTTTGGAAGCCACTTAAAGGTTTGGGGACAGGGGAAACTTGATTTTTAAAACCCGACATCTAATTTTAAAATGGGGAAGAAATTTTCCCAAAGTTTTTTAAGGAAATTTTAAAACTTTTTGATTGTTTTTTAAAACCCCCGGAAAAAGGTTTTTATTGTCTAAAAGGGGTTATTTAGGGGGGCCCAAACTATTTTGTTTGGGGGGGGTTTGTTTGAAAAAAAGGGAACAAAGGGGGCCCGGGTTTAAGGTTGGCTAATTAAGTTTTAAAAAGTTATTGTTAAAAAAAAAAAGGAAAGGTAAAATTTTTAAATGAAAAAATTTTTTGGGTTTTGAAGGGTTTTTTGGGGTTAAATTGTTTTAAAAAAATTGGGTTTTTTGGGGCGGTTCGGGGGTTCCCGGGGTTTTTGGAGGTTTTGGGGGGTTTGGTGGAAAAAGGGGGGGAGGGGGAAAACCAAAAAATTTGGGTTTTTTGGGGTTTTTTTTCCCTTTAAAAGTTTTTCCCTTTGGGTTGGTTTGTTTAACAGTTTGAGGTTGGATTTAAGATTATGGTTTGGGTTTTTCGAGTTTGCTTAACTATAACTTTCACCCTTTTTGGAATTTTTGGTTCCCTGTAGGTGCTTTAAAGGAAGGCCTAAAAGTGGGAAAAAATTGGAATTTTTTCCCTCCATAAAATTTAAGGAAATCAATTTTGGGGAAAAATCCATAAAACCCGGGTTGATTTGGGATAAATTGATATTGAAAAAAAAAGAGAGCCCCTAACCCCCAAAGAAACCAATGGGGGTTGTATAAATGGGAAGGAAATGCACATAGTTTCCCATTAAACCCAAAAAGTGAGACTGGCTTTTTACCTTTACAAAATGCCCAATATAAAAAAAGAGGGGGAATCCCTTCTTCAACCCCCAAATTTTTGTAAAATAACTTTAAGAAAAGGGGGTTTATCAAAAGGGGGCCAAATCCCCATTTATTCTGCGTAGATTTTTTTAAAAATATTTTTAAAAAATTGGCTATTTGCTTTTTTTGGGTGTAAATTTTTGGGCCCAATTATTTTTTTAAACTTTTTAGGTCTAAAACTCACTTTTTTGCCCCATTTTTAACTTGGGCAAATAAAGTGAGTTTTAGACCTAAAAATTTGTTCATACTTTGTGGCCCTTTAGATTTCAATAGTTTTAAAGTGTTTTTGTCTATTTTTTGTCTCCTTCCATGCAACCTTCATATTCAACAGAAGCAAATAATTCCATGCAAACAGTAACTTTTTTAAAGGATTTATTGATTCGCAAAAAGGTGTTTAGTAATTTATCTCCCTTTGCTACCCCTTCAAATCAATGAAGGGCCCGGGGCAAAACTTTTTTAAAAGCAGACAAGGTACCGTTTTAAGGAAAGGCTTTTTTTTGACAGAAAGGAAAAATTAAAAATTTTTAGGGGACTCCACAAAGGGATTTGTTTTATATCCCTTATTTTACTTTAAAACCCCTGGCTGCTTTTAAAAACTTTTCTGCTGGGAAAAAGGAAAATTTATTTACAAAAATATTTTAATTTAGGGGGATTCAAATGCATTGGTGGGACTGGGGTTCTAAAAACCCAAACCCCCAAAAAATTTTTTTCCCTTTCCCAAACCCCCTCCACCACTTCCAAAATTTGAGTGCGACTTTTTAAGGGTTTTGTAAACTTTTTTTGATATCTTTTTACCCGGGAAATAAGATGTAGCAGCCCTTTATGGGGGACTATGGAGTTGCACAGTTTGTTTGGATTATGTGCGGGTTTCCCCCATTCATAAATAAAATATTTTTTTTCAAATACCCAAGAAACCTGCAGTTTTTTTGGGGCAATATTCCCCCTCCCCTAAATGGTTGGATAGATGAACCCGTAGCGGGCCCAGCTTAGCCTAAAATGCTCCCTTGGGGGAAAAATTTTAAAACAGGTGAGCAATTTGTAAAAGGAAAACAAGGGTTTTTTAAAAAAAACCATAATTGTGGGGTCAAAATTAGTGTCCCCAAAATTTTTTTCCCAAGTTGGGTTTAAATCCCCCTTGGGCCCAACACCAGCTTTGGCGTGAAAAGCCTTCATTTTTTAAATAATGCCAAGGAAGGGTTTTTTTAAGACCAAAAAAACCGCAATTTTTAAAATTTTGGCACCTTTGAATCCCCTTAATTTATATTCCCTAATTGTTTAAAGGGAAGAAAACCCCAAAAACCTTTTTGGAAATTGAGGATTGTATTTGTTGTTTTTTTTTGGTATTTTTTTGCCTTTTTGGGGTGCAAGACCCCCGGGGTCTTGAATTTTCTGTGGGCCTTTTTCGGGGTTCGGGTGTAAAAGGGGGTATTAAATTTTCTTAAATGTGTCGGGGTTTTTTCCCCCATAAACTAAGGGGGGTGTTTCCCCCCCCCTATAGCCCCCGGGTTGTTGAGGTTTGCTAAATTTTTAAAAATTTTATTGCCCCGTGTTTAAAATTTTTTTGTTTAAAATAACTTGAAGCTTGGCCCCCTTGGGTTTTTAAAAAAGGGGTTTTTCCATTCTAATTTTACAACATTGGGAAAGGTAAATAAGGCCCAAAAAAAATTGCCAGGGGGTTTTTTTGGGGGAAAAAAAACTAATGTGCAGCTTTTTATCATCTAATTGTTCCCCTAGTAGTGGAGTGTGTGAGCTGCTGCTCAGCAATTAGCTGCACCTGTTAATTTTTCCTAGTTTGCATATAAGCTAGAGCTGCCTGCTATTGGGTTCAGTCTAGTCCAGCCAGTGAGCAGTGAATATGGCCCAAGAAACTGCAGTGTTTTTTGAGCAAGTAATGTCTAATTTTTTGTATGTGTTTTTTTCCCAAATAGCGAAGAGCATCAAACAAAATCACTGCACATTGCTTAATAGTGTTAGAACATTTAATGCTCATTTGATGATTGATACATCTGTATCATCAAGAAGGTTAAATAGTTTATTTGTGACTTAGTTCCAAAATAGACCTTAATGGCAAGTGATTGGCTATAAAGTCAGTTCAGAATAAGACTGACTTCTGCAGGACTTTTAGGGCTCATTATTGTGTCACTTTGGGCCCTGCAAAGAGTCCTTGGGTACTCTGAAGGGTCTGTCTGAAGCAGAGGCGTAACTTGAAGCTTCTGGGTCCAAATGCAAATAGTGAAATGGGGCCCATCAGTTACCATGTGCAATTGAGAATGCTGTGGCAGAAGGGCTTTTGGTGCCCCCTCAGACTGCAGGGCCCGGTAGCAACTGCTACCTCTGCACCCCCTATAGCTACACCCCTGGTCTGAAGCTGTATGTATGTGCATCTAAGATTTTTCTAAATATTTTATTGCCGCCTGCGTCACTTACCATTTCATTATGTGATGTTAAATTTGTATATATTTCTTTGTTCAAGTCATTGGACACACTGGGGATCATTTATTAAAGGGGTTCTCTCACTATAGTGATTAGCTTTCAACATGTAGGGAAATGTAAATGAAGACTATTATCAAATACATTGCTCTTTATTTTGGTTTGTGGAGTAGTTAAGAGAAATTTGATCTCTTCTGAGTGCACATAAGTTTCTCTTGGTTAGCGACCATCTTTCTCTTCTCTCTCATCTAATTAGCTGAACACTGTTGTCACCAGTTTGAAATCTCTAGGAATGTTCATTTGTTTGTTTAAGATAAGGATACATTTTTACTCCGTAGAGCTGTGTAGTCTTGTGTACTACAGATTTTAAATCTCCTACAGTCATTTGACTCTGACTGACTGAAGCTTACTGTGACTCTGTGAAACTGCATAGTGCGAAAACCTCTTTAAGGCAACTACACCAGAATTCTGGCACAATTTAGGGCAAAAATAATGGCATACATGCTTTACACCGCAATTATTATGGGCGACATGTATGAACGGGGCTGCACCAGATATCTGCCGTCTTTTCAGCCTGGTATCAGGCGAAGCCCCGTACATACATTTTCAAATCTTCTGCACGCCACTACTGGGCACATTACATAGCGCCTGAGGTGCTTTTTAATGCGCCCAATCTCGGGGGGCGTGCAGAAGGCGGGGCGTACTAGAACTGTAGCGAAGCTACATATTTATAGCTTTGCTACGGCATTTCTAGGCGCATTACAGCTGGAACAGGTAGACCACTTTCAAATGGGTATACCTGAGCCAGAAATGTCGCCCTAGCGATAGAATGTGCCTGATTTATCATAATTAATTATTATGCGCATTAAATTTGCCAAATAACGCCAAATTTCCTGCATGTCGCCCTATGTGTTATAGACCATTTCTAGACACTCCTGGGTCTCTTCCGCCAAAAGAGGTGTGGTATCGGTAAAGGATATGGCTTACCATAAAGAACGTGACTTAGTGTGCCAACATTTTGCCACAATAAAAGGCATAAAGTATGCCAACTAAGAGAAGGAGTTAAGGTAGATTCAAGAGTTACTAAACACAATGTTGATAAATGTGGTGCATTTTATATTGTCTAGTGTAAGAGTGCGCTGCCTTGATGTTAGACTGTACTAGTAAATGTGCTCCACTGCATTGCTTTCTTGTGTTCATGTCTATATTTGTTTTCTTTTTTTCTTAAGTGTAAATCAAAATTAATTGTGATTGTTTTGTTTTTTTCCAGATGGAAATCCATACACATGGTGGGTTGGAAAAGGAAATGAGAAACATTATTACTGGGGAGATTCTGGACCTGGCATTCAGAAATGTTCATGTGGAATTGATAGGAACTGCAGTGACAGCAGATTCTACTGTAACTGTGATGCTGACCAAAGGCAATGGTGAGTATTCTGTCATAAAATATCCAAAACATAGATAGTCATCATTTATGGATTATCCGACCGGTATTTGCTCTGTTTTGGGGCCGTTCACACGGCTGCAGGGGGACGGCTTTTCTCTGCGGTTTGCTTAGAAAATCTCTCCCCCTTCGCATTGACAGGTTCACATTCCACCCGAAAACCGGATGGAGGAATGAACATGTTCAATGTTTTTCGGACCGCCGGCGGTCTAAAAAAATCCGGCGGAAAATCTGTGCAGTGGGGACCGCTGCACGGATTTTCCATAGAGGTCCATGATAAAGTTTGACAGCCGGTTTACAGGCGACTTTCAAAACTGAAAAACGTCTGTAAAACCATCTGACAAGGCCTTATGGTGCGTTATCTGTCAAGTTTATCGGTATGTTGAAATTGTATCTAATGGTGTTAATGGTGTGACTTCCATGTTACAGTGCAAGGCAAGGAATGTTCACATGTAATTACATCCTTGTTTCATGTTTGATGAGACTTTTTTATGTTCGCTCGGTCAGAAAATTCCACACAGATAAATTTATGTATAGCCTTTAGCTCTGTAGGCAAAAGTGTCCACCATCTTTAAAAATTAAAATGTAGGGATGGTCCAAAGCAGACAATGTGAAGAAAAAATATTGCCAGCATACTGCAATGAGAACATCAAATCTACACCAACAATATGTCATAATTCTACTTCATCTATTAAATTGTTAGAAGGTTATTACCCCAAATCAACCCTGAAGTTGGATCAGTGTCG